>NEWO01000016.1:1999643-2021181 GCA_003013225.1 Phalaenopsis aphrodite
TATATATATATATATATATATATATATATATATATATATATATATATATATATATATATATATATATATATATATATATATTTGATGGTACTATTTTTAAAAAATTTAATTGACTACTATGCTACAAAGATTTATAATCAATTAAAAGTATTAATTAAGAAACTAGAATATAAATTATTAAATTAGATTCAAATGATGTTTTAAATCTTGCCTCAATCCTTAACATCTTATGACTGCGTGATTAGGGTTGTCAAAACGACTCTTTGTTCGTGAACGGCACGTGTTCGGCTCGCTAAGCAAATGAGCCGAACACGAACACACTTTCTGAGCTCGAAATATAAACGAGCCGACGCTTGCACCCCTAGTTATTATTGGAAAATTTACATAAATACCACTCAATTTCTATGTATTTACATACCTAACATGCAAACTTCAAATTTTGCATGCATACAATCTTAGTGATGCATAAAAAGATGTATTTCACTCTTTGAAAAATAAAATGGCGATATAACAGGAATTAAAATAATTATACTTTTGATATGATGAGAAAATTTTGGGTGGTATAAATGTTAGTTTATATGGTAGATATGTATATACATAACAATTGGGTGGTATGTATGTAAATGCTCCTCCATTTTAAAACGAAAAATTATTTTTTATACTCCTAATATGCATTTTTATTAAAAAATTGTTTTATTTTTCTTATTTTTGAGCAAACCAAAATAGAAAATAGATATATATATGAAATAAAAGTATTTATTAATTATTTTATGTATATTTATTTATTAGGGGGTTTAAATAAATGTTTTGTATTTAGTTTGAGTTTCATATGTAACTTGCACTTTCATGAAATTATATTTAATGTGAAAATTTATATCAAGTCATGAAATTATTTTTTTTAATTTATAAAAAAATACAAAATTGAATGAAATAATTTAATTTATCAATGATAATGAAATACAAGTTTTAATTTTGAATTATGTGCTATTTTTTAACAAATTAATTTTTATAATAAGTTCGCCCAACCTGAAAAAAGAGTTTGCTTATGAAAACTGAAGGAAAATGATGTTCGATTGTGGAACTGAAGTTAAGAGAAGTTTCATTAACTGAGTTCAAGGGGCTATGTATAGAGATAGCCATCCCAACCTAAGATTAAGAAATACAGTTAATTATACATTAAGCCTTAAGCAAGTTAATAATCATATCCCCCCAAGTAAAATCTAGTGGAGATATTTTTAGTTTTGCACTAAGGATGTTGAATCTTTGTGTTGGACATGTCTTGGTTAGTATATCAGCTACTTGCTCATCTGAGGATAGATATTGAAGTGTGACTTCCTTGAACTGGATGTGGTCCCTGATGAAATGATAGTCTATATCAATATGCTTCATTCGAGCATGAAAGATGGGGTTCTGAGCTATGGCCATAGCGAATAGGTTATCACAACTTCGAAGCCAGATAGCTTCTTGTACAGCAGAGGATAATGCTTGATATTCAGCTTCAGTTGAGGGTCTAGCTACCGTTGGTTGTTTTTTCACAGTCCAAGGAAGAAGTTACAACTAAGAAATGTACAAAACCGAGCAATGGATCATAGATCTGTTGTATCACTAGCCCAACTAGTGTCAACATTGGTGTGAAGAGTAAGTTCTCTGGTTCAGAATGGAAAACCAAACTTGTCTGTACCATGAGGATAGCGTAGGAGACTTTTTAACTGTTTAAAAATATACTGAAGTGGTTTTCGAAGATGTTGAGAGAGAGAATTAATAGTAACCATAATATCAGGTCAAGTCAGAGTGAGGTACTGGGGAGAACCAACAAACTGTCAAAGTAAGGTTTGATTGGAAAATATTCAAACAAATTCAATACTAATTTGGATTTGATGCTTTACGGTGTGGAGATCGGTTTATAGGTTGTCATGCTTTCTCAACAAAGCATTTATAGAACATATGGAGTTTGATTGAGGTGATAACCATTTGATGTATGTGTTATATTGATATCGAGAAAAGTAGAGATCGAATTCATGAATTTCTTAGAGAATTGTTGTAATTCATGTTGTAGTTTCTACATCATACCTATATCATTTCTAGTTAGAAGAATATCATCAACGTAAAGTAGAAGATAAAGTAAATGAGAATTTTGATGGTAGATATAAGGAGTTGGGTTAACAACACTGAGATTGAACTCAAATTTAAGTAGATGATCGATGAATGTAGTGTTCCCTTGTACTGGGGACTTTTTGAGTTCATAGATGGATTTTTGTAGAAGACAAACATGAGAAGGATTGAGAGATCCTTATAACCTAGTGGTTGATGCATATAAAATGTTTCTTGAAGCCTAGCATAGAGGAATGCATTAGATACATCCATTTGGAAAACTTTTCATTTGTAGTGAATGGTGCTGGGGAGAACCAACAAACTGTCAATGTAAGGTTTGATTGGAAAATATTCAAACGAATCCAATACAAATTTGGATTTGATGCTTTACGGTGTGGAGACCAGTTTCAAGTTCTCGTGCTTGCTCAACGAAGTATTTCAAGAACATATGGAGTTTGATTGAGGTGATAACCATTTGATGTATGTGTTATATTGACATCGAGAAAAGTAGAGATCGAATTCATGAATTTCTTAGAGAATTGTTGTAATTCATGTTGTAGTTTCTACATCATACCTATATCATTTCTAATTAGAAGAATATCATCAACATAAAGTAAAGATAAAGTAAATGAGAATTTTGATGGTAGATATAAGGAGATGGGTTAACAACACTGAGAATGAACTCAAATTTAAGTAGATGATCGATGAATGTAGTGTTCCCTTGTACTAGGGCCTTTTTGAGTTCATAGTTGGATTTTTGTAGAAGACAAACATGAGAAGGATTGAGAGATCCTTATAACCTGGTGGTTGATGCATATAAAATGTTTCTTGAAGCCTACCATAGAGGAATGCATTAGAGACATCCATTTGGAAAACTTTTCATTTGTAGTGAATGGTGTTGGGGAGAACCAACAAACTGTCAATGTAAGGTTTGATTGGAAAATATTCAAACGAATCCAATACTAATTTGGATTTGATTTTTACGGTGTGGAGACCAGTTTCAAGTTCTCGTGCTTGCTCAACGAAGTATTTCAAGAACATATGGAGTTTGATTGAGGTGATAACCATTTGATGTATGCATTATATTGATACCGAGAAAAGTAGAGATCAAATTCATGAATTTCATAGAGAATTGTTGTAATTCATGTTGTAGTTTCTACATCATACCTATATCATTTCTAATTAGAAGAATATCATCAACATAAAGTAAAGATAAAGTAAATGAGAATTTTGATGGTAGATATAAGGAGATGGGTTAACAACATTGAGAATGAACTCAAATTTAAGTAGATGATGGATGAATGTAGTGTTCCCTTGTACTGGGGCCTTTTTGAGTCCATAGATGGATTTTTGTAGAAGACAAACATGAGACTGATTGAGAGATCCTTATAACCTAGTGGTTGATGCATATAAAATGTTTCTTGAAGCCTAGCATGGAGGAATGAATTAGAGACATCCATTTGGAAAACTTTTCATTTATGGTAAATGGTGATGATAAGTAATAGCTAAATAGTTGGGATTTTTGCGACAGTGCTGAATTTATCAGTATAATAAAGACCAAATTTTCTTTGATTTCACAATGCCACTAATTGAGGTTTGTAACGAGCAACTGAACCATCAACATTGCGTTTAATGAGGAATGTCCACTTACTATCAAGTATTGACTGATAAATTTAGAGAGGAACAAGCCTCCACGTATGTTGGTTTTGTAAGGCTTGAAACTCTTCATCCATAACATGCTGCCATTGAACATGTTTGACGGTCTGCTTATAAGTGATCAGCTCAACTTGTAAAGAGGTGTCGTGTAATAGATATGAAATAACCTTTTTAGGCAGAGAACCTGTTTGCAAACACATTGTCATAGAATGCTTAATTGGAAGAAGTTTGATAGTTGGAAGAGGATTAATAGTTGGTTTTTTTTGTGAGAGGAGTTGTCAGGTGAGCAAGCTGCAGGCGATGGGTGAAAACAAGGAGGGCTGCAGTTGGAAGCATTGAGAGATAAAGTAGGTGAAGTGAATGAGGGGATGGAGGGCATAGTGGACGCTGGTATGAGAAGAGAAGGGATACTGGTTTGAAGTGGGTTAGAGATGTTAACAGGTGAGCACAAATCCTTCTATGGAAAAATTGATTCATTGAAGAGTATGTGTCGAGTTGAGATCAAGACATTTACACCCTTTAATATTATTTGGATAGCAGATGAAAACACATAGTCTTTGTTGTAGCTTATTCCTGTGTAAATGAGGTAACCAAGCAAAGCATTGAAAACCCTAATCCTTAGATCTCTAACATCCAGCCTAGAGGCTCCGGGTAAAGGACAAATGTAAGGTTTTTTTAGGATCTTCACTTTCTTGGCAGTTGATGTCATGTTCCTTCTAGTAGGATGAAGTTCTTTTTGTTCTAGAAGATGTGATGAAGCTTTCCTTTCCCTCCTCCAATAAAAGGATGAAGATCTAGTTATGAAAGGAGGTGGTGAATTTCCTTCTTCCTTCTCCAAAGAGTTGATGAGGCTATCCTTAAGATAAGAGATGCTCTTCTTTGTCCTTCTCCAAAGCAAGAGGAAACTTTCATTTTGAATGTAGCTCCCAAGGAAGAGATACACCCTCACTCACCTAGATACGATGTAGAGGATATGAGTTTTGGTGGAGGAAGAAAAATATGAAGAAGAAGATGCTAGCTTTTCCCTTTTCTCCTTAAGCTCCCCCATCAACTCTAAAAAGTGATCTCTAGTTGAAAAATGAACTTTTCTCTTTATTTTTTATGGATTGGTCCCTTAAGGCCTTCTGAGACCAATCAAATTGGAGAGAACTTACCCTCCAAATCTTAAAATAATTTCTCTTTTCCACAAGACTTTCAATCCTTCGGCTCTTGGGAGGTGGATGTCGCGTGTAGCACTCTCATTTGACCCTCCAAACTCATCATGGCCACAACGGAAGCAACCAAGAAAGAGGGAGCAAAAAGTAAAAAATTTTGGCCAGAAAACCTGTTGGCTTGGAGTGAACATGCCCTAAACTGGTTTGATTACACCAAGCCAAAGGGCTTAAACCCTAATTTGTTTGAAGGTCGGCGGGACCACGCCCAAAATTAGCATTGTAATGTGAGTGACTTGGCATGGCTTTGCCACTTTTGTGGNCAATCAAATTGGAGAGAACTTACCCTCCAAATCTTAAAATAATTTCTCTTTTCCACATGTCTTTCAATCCTTGGGTTCTTGGGAGGTGGATGCCACGTGTAGCACTCTCATTTGACCCTCCAAACTCATCATGGCCACAACGGAAGCAACCAAGAAAGAGGGAGCAAAAAGTAAAAAATTTTGGCCAGAAAACCTGTTGGCTTGGAGTGAACATGCCCTAAACTGGTTTGATTACACCAAGCCAAAGGGCTTAAACCCTAATTTGTTTGAAGGTCGGCGGGACCACGCCCAAAATTAGCATTGTAATGTGAGTGACTTGGCATGGCTTTGCCACTTTTGTGGCATAATTATGTTGTGCTCCCTGTCTTGAGCACGGTTTGGGTCATTTTAGCGTGACCACGCCAGAACTGGGCGTGGTCACGCGAGTTCAATTTCTTGATTTCATGCCCGAGGTGCGCAGCAGAGATTCTAGTTGTGTTTCTTTGGCCTCAAAAGGTTTTGAATAAATGGAAAATGATACCTAACCATCGTAGAAGGCCTACAAACATGTCATTAAAACAAAATAACCCCTTGAAAGGCCGATCATGCCCGGATGACGCTAAGTGGTCTGAAACCCTAATTGTCACTCGGTAGTGTCGGTGGGGGTTTTTTGACTTTCGTTGGCCATTGATGAGTTTGGATTGATGAGATAAGTTCTCTAAACGTCGCGACAAGTGTCAAACATGTCTCAAGTCAGAACTAACCACATCCCTTGGTGGATATTACCTAGGTAGGGCAACATCAGTATCAATCATGATTTCATGCTCATGACACGTATAAAGAAGTCCAATATGATGTCTTGGATGACAAGAACAACACATAGTCCCATATCCCTAGACAAACATCCTCCTCATGTGACATTAAAAATTGATGCCAACAATCATTAAAAGGATAATTTAGATACAGTAATCCTCAATGATGTGTTTGAAAAAAAAGGATTATCTAAAAAAGAAATTGGATTGAAAATAAACATTCAAAAGGAAGAAAGAGAAAATTAAATTAAAAAAGTCATGAAAGAAAAACTTCAAGTAGAAGCTTGAGAAGATGTAAAAAAAAATTATTTTGTTACTTTTTCTTTTAAATCGAAAACTCTAAAACATTCTTAAATTTGATTTAGTTAATATGTTTATGAATTATTAGCAGATCAACGTTCAGAGGACTATTAGAATTTGACATCTATATTGAATTAATTTTGCGTCAACTAAATCCCTTGAAATGCATATGAGATTAAAAACTTCAAAATTTCTTGAAACACATGTGACAAAATAATTGAATAGAGTTTTGTTCTCGGTCATTTTGTATCTTTGGAAGTTTAATTATAGGTGGTAACTTATAAAATTTCATTCATATTATGTTCAACATTATCAAATGTTTAAGTTTTGTTGTTAGTTGGGGACAATTAACTTTCAAGTTTGGGGGATTTTGACATGTGCATATAATTTGTGTATTTAACAATTTATTTTATTTGTTTGTATGAATGTATTATGTTTATAGAAAGTATTTTGTGTTGAAATACAAGTAATAGGTGAACGGAGCAATTAAGGTTTAAAGCAAGGAAAAATTAGCAATTTGGTTTTCTGGCATCTAGGCGCTAGGACTGGAGCCTTTGGAATGTCACTTTTCAAAGTGATTGGAAACTTGGTGCCTCGAACATAGCTTTGTGGCATTAGAGTAAAGCTCCTAAGTGCTAATCTTTGGTGCCTACACAATCGAATTGCAAGATTTTTTGAGCCAATTTCCTGAGCGCTTGACATCCTGACGCTACATATGCAATGCCTAAGCATTAAGGTGCAGCACCTATGCGCCGCGACATGGTCGCTTATGATACGAAAGATGTTGTTTCAACAGTTAAAGATGATGGTTTGCTTGAGGAAGCATAAAAATGTTGAAGATGAAGTTTTTGAGGCTATTCCTTACTTTTCTGATATTTTAGATGAAGGAACTAGAAAGGAAAGGGCCAGAGAAAATCAACCAAGTGGAGAGAAGTGAAAACTGAGAAATTTGAGAGATTCTATGCTTTTAATTTCAACTTTTCTAGAGTGAAGGAAGAGAGATAAGTTCTGAATTTTCATTTTGTGATTTGCATTCATTTTCTTTGTAAGGCTTCTATAGTGTTATTTCTTTTTCAATAAAATGATTGAGTTGGTGTGTTCAAGCATGCATAGTGAGTAAACTTTTCTGTCTTCCTTGAGATGAGGAAATAGAAGAGATGAATGTGAGGTTACTTCGAGGATTTGTGATGATTGTTGTGGATGATGATTAACATTTCGTGTGTAATTTACAAGTCATTTTTGGCCAAGTGTGATGTTAAATTTTTTCGTGAGTTATGAATCTCAGAAGAGACCATAATGGAAAAGACAAAGTTAATCACATTTATTTGGTGGAAAAAGAATATATTCATTAAATTAATCAAAACTTAAGAGAGATAGTGTTACATGGGATAAAGAATGGAAATAGAGAACTAATCTATTCTTTAAAAAAACTTTCTTAGTCGACCGATTGGGGTAAGGATGAAAATTTGTCATGTTTATCATGGATATATTTGTTTAACTTGCACATACATTGACTTATTGAATCATTCCAAAGGAGAACTTCTCAAATACTTTAATAACTCTTTGTTTTTTATATTGATAACTTAGGATTTTCTTATAGGACTTAAATTAAATCAAAATTTCAGGCTAGGATCAACATTTGAAGGCTAGAATTTTTCTTAATTAGATTCATTTAGGTGGGTTGTTCAAATAGTTTTGATCAATAAGAAGTTTTTCGATAAAATATTTTTAGAGCATGAATGTGTATTATTTATTTCTTTTTTTAAAGGAGCTACCATTTAATTGGGTGGTTTTCATAAGTTGAATGAAATTTGATAAAAAATTTGGTCACTATTAAAAATATACATATTTTGGTCAACACCAAGTAGCCTATGGGTCTGTTTGGGGAACCTGCAGCTATTTGAAGTTGCAGTTTGTGAAGCTGCTAAAGAAGAAGTTGCAGTAGCTATTATAATTTTTTCTTTTAAAGTCAGACCACATCATTCTAGCAGCCAACACATTTAACTGAGATTGGTGGGAAAACGCAGCTTTAATCTACAACTTTTTGCAGTTTTGCTAAATTGGAAACTTGTGGTGTGACACCACACCACCTTGACACTACTGCCCCAAACGAACCCCAAGTCTACATCCTTTTAATAATCTCTGGCTCATAATTTCAAACAATTTAATAAAGAGTTGATTTTGAGTTGACTATAATATTTTGAGATCATTCTCTTGTTATAAAATATAATGAGTAATTAAAAATAACAATAATTCACATGTTATAAAATATTTAATATTATTTTGTAAATATTTTTACAAATTTATAAACAAAATCTTGAAATTTAATATATTTTGAGTATATTTTATATAAATATTATGTTGAACGAGCCAACTCACAAGTTATCGAATCGTCAGGACTGGCTTGAGCTTAACTCATTAAATCATTGAGCTCAGCTCACTAGCCCTTATCAAGTCAGACTCCGAGCCAGGTCAAGAGTCTGCTTAGCTCACTCACACACCTATCCATCTCTCATATTCTTCATGTGAATGACTCAATCTCATTTGGAAATGACCAACCTTAGAATAAAAGAAAATTCTTCATGTGATGGAATTTTGGTCATAAAATTTTACTTTCATATGACTTACTTTTTAGACTATTTAACATCAATAATAAAATTGCCCAAATTGACATTTTTGGTTTTAAAAATCAACATGAGAGCCCAGTGTAAGAAAACAACGGGCCATAGTTCATGGGCCTTCGTAAACGTCAGCCCATATAATGAATGGATTTTTTGTTAGAAAAAACTTCAAAATTTTTAAGTAGATTTTAAAATGAGTACGATATATATTAAAAAAAAAAATCAATGTATGAGTTTGTGATTAAATTTGTTCAATTTTTTTTATAAAAATATACAACTAATTAATTCACAAATTTAATGTACTCTTAATATATATTGAGATATAATATTTTAATTTGTAATTATAATTTTTTTAATTACTTTCATAGCGCGCACTCTAGTGAGAAAAATAAATATATTTGTGCCTAGCGGTGTCAATTGGGTTCACTGGGTGGATTTGTTTCTAACCCGAGATTGGCCCTACTTGAAATTAGTTGACCCAAACCTGATTCAAATATTAAACAGCTCAAAAAATTCAACCATAACTCAGCCCAACTTCATCCTTATAACCTGAATTTGACTCATATAACTCAAAATAGTTATTCAGAGTCAAAATCGGGTCAATTTTGAGTTGGTGGGTCGATTCCGGATTAGTGGGTCAATTTTAGGACGACAGTTTTATGTGTTATGAGATTGATTTAAGATAATTATGATCAATAATTGGTCTCCATACATCAAGTGTCTATTTAATTTTGACCCATATTTTAATTATTTTTCAAATTCTTAAGTAATAAAGAGACATTGTTACTTAGCATATTAATTTGAATTATTTTCGGTATTTGTATTAAGATTTTTAAAGAACAATTATGAACAGTGTACAAGGTGGATTATCCCAAGATTAATCACAACCCTTGGATCATGATCTGAGGGTTGTTGGATCATCTTTAAGCCTAGGCAATGGAACATCAATAAAGAGAAAAATTGCTCCTTCAAGGATTTATTTCATTGTTTATATAAATTCAACATAGAACAAGCTTTAGTTAGTCGAAATATTACTTAAGCTCCCATGTCATATGTTCTAGCTTAAGTGATCTACATTGAAGTTTGAGTTCCGTTGGAGTCATAATGGGGTTTAGTTTGGATTTTCTTGGTTAAGCTAGGTTTAGTTTTAATTCAAGTTTGGTTTGGGTTAGACCAAGCTCAATTTAAAGTTAGATTCGCTCTAGAAAATCACTTAAGAGCCAAATTGACAAATTCAAGTATTTTTTGGTTTGAATTATCTTTGATTTTGAGTTCAATTTAGGGTTACTTGAATTGATTTAACCAAATACTACTCTGTTAGTTCATCATGGGTTATATTAGTTTATGAAACCAAATGAAGATTGATTAAAGTTTGCAGATAACAACCCAGCGGATTCCCAGCCCACTAAGTGTTCACGTGCGCAAACACCATTCATATCGAATGTTACGTATTTAAGTATTGTTAATCATAAATATTTTTTGTGAAATTCATTAAAAATATTTAAGAAAATATAAAGATAGAATAATGAATGCACACTTAGGGTCCGTTTGGGGCAGCTTATGCGTTTCAGGATAAGCTGCTTATCCTGAAAGACAGCCCGCGGGCCGATCGAGGGGGTGCGTTTAGTGTAAAAACTCAAAGGCAGTTTCGGATAAGCTGGTGAAACACACGAACCAAATGGTACGGCGACGTTTTCAAAACACCGTCCGCACTTATAAGCT
This sequence comes from Phalaenopsis aphrodite, assembly GCA_003013225.1. Taxonomy (NCBI): domain Eukaryota; kingdom Viridiplantae; phylum Streptophyta; class Magnoliopsida; order Asparagales; family Orchidaceae; genus Phalaenopsis; species Phalaenopsis aphrodite. The sequence goes on from NEWO01000016.1 coordinate 2,010,299, forward strand.
GCTCCAAACGGACCCTTAAATTGAATGTTTTCTTAGGGTGAATTTTCATTAGAAATTAGTTTTTAAATCATTTCAAAAATAATTTATAATTCATCATCTCTATTTTTTTTTACGCATATTTAAAAAATATGTTCAATTATATAATAAATTTTATAAATTGTAATTCATAATAATTAGATAGATTTTAAAATTTTATCTCTAATATCAATTGCATTCATCATGTCATTGGTTGTGAAAATAATGTTATTTTTAGTTTATATGTAAGCATTTAATAGCTTAATATTCACAAAAAAAAATTAAATTTTTGGCAAATCATTTGGTTTTGAACATTATTATTTTTTATTATGTGTATTTCCAACATTAAAAGTCATTATATCATATCATAAATATGATAATTTAATAATTAGCTATCATTATATGAATGGACTATTTAACTTACACTTCTTATATTATGTTGGCCTAATTATGTTAGACCTTAGATTGTGGTGACATGTTTTATTAAGCCAATCTACTACCAATTTTAATAGGGCAATTTCAATTATATTTTGAACATTTTTTAACCATCAAGTTTGAATTAGTGTATGTTATGAAATTATTAAATTTTGATATAATAGAAATGCTAAGACAAATGGAAGCTAGTCTTCCCTAATCAGTCCAAATCAATCCATTGATTTGACTTAAGAGTTTTTTCTAACTCTAACTCATTTGAATAGGAAGGAGCTTAATCTACATAAGACAAGCTCATCATGACACATGTTAGCATACTTTAAATCACTAACACAACTTTCAATCTTGCAATTCAATACAATAGAGGAACATGTTATTAGCATATAAAAACCTCTCATCCACTTTCAAATCTAACTGAAACCCAAATTGTTCCTCAAAACCTAATCCTTTGATTCAAGCTCTATCATCACTTCAACTGTCAACTATTAGGCTCAACCATAAGGGTAAACCATTTCTGAAACTCAAGTGCAGTTAACCTTTCCAATTTTATCCATTTCATCAAAGTTTTCAAATATTGTTCATTCAATAAACATCTATTAATGAATGGGAAATATATAAGACATAACTTTAATCAAGAGTTTCCTCAAGATTAATTCTTGAGATGTAATTAACTATGAGGGAGCCCCTCATAGGGTTACCAGACCCCATAACTAAAATAAATTTTATCTTAGACTCGTATGGTAAGGGAAAAATCATGGTTCCATGGATCCTTGAATCCTAAAGATTTTGTTCATCCAAATGATTAAATCCATTATAAGTTAATATCACTATCTTTCGAGATAGAATATTATTCTTCGAATGTCATATCAGATAATTTAGATAGAAGTCTTTTGAGGTCTAAAAAAAAATCAAGACTTATTTAAAGAGATATTACTAATCAAAAGATTTACTTGAAAACTTTTATGGGCAAGCTTGTGAAATTCTTGAGAACATGAGCTGAAGAACCCTCCAATGGTGCATCACGAGTTGGTTTGGAGAATTTGAATTTTAGTATTGTGAAGCGAAGATGAACTCTAAAACTTGCATGATCTTCATAACTATACATGGCCATAAAGTTTTTATTTTAATTAATTCTAATTATTCTATCGGCAACATTAAGATTTAAGCTATAACAACCTTCTTATAATGAGGGTCAAATTAGACAATCCACATATTAACTTTATGGCGCATAACCATTACAACAAGCTGTGGCATAGCAATGAAAAATAATTGAACATATAGTTTTTTTCTTATTCCTAAACTCAACATAATAACACTTTAAGAAAATGAAGATTTACTTGCATAACACTCAATTCCTATGTTTTTACATATCTAGTATTGATTTGGGTGGTATGAATATTGATACGCCACAAATAAATTTTCATCATCCGACACAAATCTCGAGAAATTATATGAATCTCGATATATTTTATGAGCAAGAAACATTCAAACTTCAATTAAGAGTCATCCAGAGCTCCAATTTCAGCAAAGTTATAGTTAAGCTGACCGGCTTGATGAGACAGATCAAATGTGTAAAAAATAGTCCAATCCGAGTCAAATCAAGCTCATATCAAGTAATTAAACTACCCTGAAAGATTTCCAGACACATTTGGAAAGTCAAACGGATGTCGACACAAGCAAGCTTATACTCGAATCGAACATCTCGATAAGACGAATCCAACGAGCCTAAGATCACTCAATTTTGACATCATTAAAACACTCAAATTTCCATCAAACGATGTATGATCGATGGAAGATCTCTGGACCGTGCGATCAAAATGGTTCATATTCCCGCATTAATTGCACTCATAACACTACAAATAGACCCCCACCCCTCACATGAGGGGGGCTAAAGCCTAAATAGAGAGCTTGAGGTCTTGAGAAGGAACTGCAGCTCAGCATCACCACCGATCGACATCAATCATCGCCGACCGCTAATTCGCCTAAAAATTATCTACTTTTTCATATATATCTTATGATCAATTTTAATGATTTTTAATAAAATTACACTTTAAAGGAAGATATTTTGCATGTTTTTGGTTTCGAGTACATGAAATAAACTTTTGGAGAAAATAATGCAAAAATTGTGCAACTTTGAGTAAAAACGAGCAAGAAAGAAAATTCTGACTTGACACATTTCGATATGTCTTTCTATGTTTAATCTACTTTACATTTCTCACATGTTTTTGAATGAAATTACACTTTAAAGAAATGTTGTTTTATGTTTATTTTGTGGGTAGATCTGTTAGGAGCAAAACGTAACTGAAACGGAGTCAAACGGAGCCAAACGAAGTAAAACAATGGAGATGTTGTAGAGTGGCGCATGATACGCCAAACCGGCGCATGATGGGCCAAAATCCAGAGAACTGACGCATGATGCACTAAAATTGGCGCATGATGCGCCAAAAATGACTTTTTTGCAGATTAAGGCGGTTCAGGACGAATATTGGGCGAATTTTTAAAGGGTCGCTTGTTCTAAACATCTCTTGGAGTGATTCAATGCATCTAGACACTTTGGAAGGCTCTTTTATGAAGGGATATGTCTCTTGGATCAATAGACATGTCTTTTGAATTCAAAAGAATTGAATTTTGGAGTAAATTTAAATTCTTTTTGGAGGGAGGCAACCTTTTATAAAAGAGAGGGAATTTTATAGCTTGAAGAAGAGTTTTGGGGGTCCTGAGTTTGTGTGTGTGTGTGTGTGTGTGTGTGTGTGTGTGGCGTGAGAGAGAGAGACAAGGGTTTGTAGATTTTCTTCAAGAATTATAAGAGGATAGATAATGTGAGAGATTTCTTCTTCATTACATTTCTAGGAGAGAATTGAGAGTGTTTGTAAAGAGAGAGAATTGAAGAGAACTTCTAGAGATTTGCTTGGGAAAGATTGTGAGATAAGTTGTATATTTTATTTCTTTTATTTTGTAAACTTGTTTTTATTAATGAAATCCGTTTTTGTCGTATCTTTTTCATGAATTCTGAGTAGTTTTTTTTATTCTTCTCCATACTTTGAGGTATGGTTTTGTAAAGAATTGATTTTGTTTTATACGGTTTTAAATATCAATAATTTGAGATGATTTCAACCCAGATTTTTATTTACTTTTTGATTTTGTCAATTGAAATGTTAAAATGTGTTGAGAAACATATGTTTTAAAAGGGCTTTGATTTCTACAACATAGGGAGAATCACATTTGATTTCATGGGAGAGTATTTAATCCATGAAGTTGAGAGCAAATAAATAAGAAAATATACTTTGTTGGATGCAGAATTTGAGATTTTAAGATGACAGTTTAAAATCCTCAATTTGGTTCAGTTGATTGGAAACTTATGCGAGATTGTTAGCTCTCAGGGGAGGGAGTAGTGGGAGCTCTGGAGTGGCAGCCGGTATCCTCCCAGCCTAACCACAGAATTAGGGATCAAATTCTGGATTAGTCAATGTTCTTTATAGCACTCGGAAGATGGTAGAGAATAGGATTGCTCCTATTTGACACAAAACAGTTTTTATATATATTTTCAAATGATTTTAATTTCTTTACAATCCATATACTCATTGTAAAGGGGAATGATTCTTCCTTAAATTTGAACTCTTCGTCACAAAACTTTGTTTAGTCTTAGTAAATTTAACTTTAAAGTTTAGAAATTAGTTTAGTAAATTTAGTTCTTTTAGTTACTTTTTCTTTAACATTAATTAAACTCATTTTAACTTGTCTTTCTACTTTAATTTATATTATGATTTATGTTATTATAATAAGAATTTTCATATTCCAAACTAAGACTTGATATTAGTAGACTAGAATTACCCTAAGGGATTTCTTACTGTGCTTCTCTATGGGATCGATACTTGGTTTTTAAAGAAGACCCAATATTACTTGAAGCGATACGTGCACTTGCGTAGAACCACTAGTGTGTGAACTATTTAATACATTTTATATAACATTTCTATTTTGCATATTAAATACTTAATATAAGTTGGGTCAAGTTTTTTGTCACATTTTGGAAGTTAAATTACTACGACTGGTCAAGTTTTTGACACTGTTACCAGGAATTTAAATTGACATAAAACATGCAAAAAACAGCATACAATAGGGGCGCATCAACGGTCGTCAACCACCGCCGACTGTCGTCCACCACTGCCGACCGTCGTTGACTACCAATAGCCGGACATTGTCAGTATATGTTATAACTTGGAAAATCTAGTACTTATTTCTCGTCTGTGGGACAAGAGCTCATCACTACGTTTCACGTGCAAATGATGACCTACGTGGTCATCAGCTCATGCAACTCTCGACTCCAGCCTTCACAACCTATTAACGTCATTCATACTCGCCTGACGACCTACGTGGTCCACAATTCGTGCAACTCCCGACTTCGACCCGCGATGCCTACGGAAGTCATTCGTACTAGCCCCTACGATCAACATGATCCACACTTTGTGCAGCTCTCGACTCCGACCCCCGCAACTTGCGTATGTCATTCATACTTGTCTTTACGACCTACATGGTTCACAGCTTGTGCAGCTCCTGACTCTGGCCCCCGCGGCCTATAGATGTCATTCATACTCGCCCCAACGACCTTGGTGGTCATCAGCTCATGCAATTGTCGACTCCGGCTCCCGCGGACTACGAACGTCATTCATACTCACCCATATGACATACGTTGTTCACAGCTCGTGCAGCTCCTGACTCTGGCCCCCGCAACCTACGGACACTATTCATACTAGCCACTACGGCCTATGTGGTCCACAATTCCCGCAACTGCTTACTACGATTTCTTTGGCCAATCAACGCCTCTGAAGCAACCATCTACAACACTCACGACGGACTACTATATCCACAACAATCAACAATGACCCTTTCAAGTTGCTGTCAATAAGAACTGAAACCAGATTATAGTTATACAAATTTATAACTTCATCTTCACTAATTTAGGAGAAGAATTGATCTGCATACTCATCATTCATAATGGATTATATCAACTGGGTCAAATCCCGTGGTTTTTCCCTCTTTCAAGGATTTTTCAAGTAAAAACTCGAGGTGTCACCTTCTGCTTGATTCCCTTCTTTTATCTGTGTGTGTTGAATTCACGTGCAATGCTAAGACAATAATCCATTACCCTACCATCACAAATTTTCTAGCACCCATCAAATATGAAAAGTAAAGTTCAGATGATAGATACGCAAAGGATCTTGGGGGCATATATTTAAATGCTCAAAAAAAAAAACGAAGGTGATTTTTGAAAATTTAGAAAGAAAAACCGAAAATATTATCGTCCATGCTTAATATATCGTCAAAGATAGGCCACGTTGAATGCTTGGCCTCCTCTTAGTAAATGACAATTATTCTAACAATATTGATTTGAAGTCAAATTGTGGCAGCAAAAAATATTTTTTAAAAAATGAGTAAAAATAATATAAAATTAAAAGAAAGTTTTTTTCGTTAATTTTAATTAAAATATCTTCGCCTCTTTTGTCAATATATTAAAAAGAAAAACCCATAAGAAAATATTCCCGCAAAATAATATAAATATTTTGAATACGACCCACATTATTTTGGTCAGCTTGTGCGTGCAAATTATGGTATCTTTGGGATGAAAAAATGTTACATCAAGAATCTAATCAGGACCTATCACGTGTACAGACAGACTAATCTTGATAAAAAAAAATTAATTTACTACATAAGTGAGTCTGCCTGTACATATGACAGACCCTGATTGATCATAATTCCTGATGCAATATATTTTTGTTTGTGATGTTTTTTTTTTGTCTATTTTGTACTTCAGACCATCACTATATTTGCTAACAACTTAGCACATTAATATCACTAATTAAACATATTTTGTAACCCTCAAATAATTTTGAATTTATCTTCTTAATTAAGCTAATCTAATTTCAATTCTATGTAATTATGAAGTATTATTAATGAACCAAATAATTAAATACATTATTGATACACTATTTAATTCACTATCATTTCTCATTTAATGCTCGAAGGCATATGCTTTTATTATAAACTTTAGTTATGCATGAGTTCTTTCGTAATAATTTCTAAAAACATTTATTTTTTTTTATATATTTTCTTCTAATACATTAATCCATAACAAAATGATTATCGTTTTATTACATTTTTAATTAGTAATAATTGCATTCTATCGTATTTTTTCAAGTAGTAATTTTATAATAAGCATCATTTCTCTTAATCCATTATTTTCAAAATGCATTATAAATTTTCATTTTTTAAAAATATATTTGAGTTTGTAAATTCTTAGTAAAATAATTGAATGATAATTTAAAATGAGATGACTGGAAATAAATTTTGTATACGCCAGAATTACCAGCATGAATCTCTAAGATAATGAATGACTGAGAATATAAAGCTTCTCTCTGAGGTAAGCGATCGACCGACAATTCAACGCCAAGCATGAGAAACAATATCTGTAAACCTGGGATATGTCAAAGCTTTGGAGGAGATTTCTAAGCGATCGACCGATAATTCAACGCCAAGCACGAGAAACAACATCTGTAAACCTGAGATATGTCAAAGCTCTGAAGAAGATTCCTCAATCAATTACGATAAGATTCACTAAACAAAAGTTATTAGCATATGATGTTTCTTTCTCTCTTTCTCTAAGTGAAACAATTGAATAAGCCACCAATTTTCTCTTGAATATAACACCAATAACATAAGAATTTTCCAACCTTCATCATGAAGGTCATCCATTATTGTTCATATCATCTCTTTAATTTGTAGAAATACATAATATATATTTAATAAAAAATATACATTACTAATATTATTTCAACTTGGTGTAATAATTTTGCTATTTTTCATATAAGAATTTTTTTCTCCCAAAAGCTACTCTTAACTTTGTATTTTTATGGGATTTTTGATACGGCACCAATAAATTTTCATCATTCTGCACGAATCTTGAAGCATGACATGGATCCCGAGATGATATTTTGAACAAGAAACATTCAAATCTTGATAAAAGTCATCTAGAGCTCTGATTTCAACAAACTTACAGCCAAACTTACCGGCTCGATGAGAATGACTTAATGATATAAAAAATAGTCCAATCTGAGTCAAATCAAGCTCAGATCAAGTCATTAAACCACCCTTGAAAGATTTTCGGACACATTTGGAAAGTCAAATGGCTGTCAAATATGACAAGTTTATACTCAAATCGAGCGACTCGACATGACAAATGCAACGAACCCAAGATCACTCAATTCTGACATCATTAAGGCACTCCAATGTCCATTAAATGTTGTATGATCGAGGGAAGCTCTCCGAACCGTCCGATCAAAATGGTTCATATTCCTACATTAATTGCACCCAACACACTATAAATAGTCACATCTCACTCATGAAGGGGGGGAGAGAGAAAGTCTAAAAAGAGTCTGAGGTCTTGATGAGAAGCTGCAGCTCAGCATCACCATCAATCGTCGTCGACCACCACCGACCTCGGTCGTCGACCACAGCCTACCTCCGTCATCGACCGTCGTCGACTATCGTCGATCGCCGACGTCCACCACCGACCGTCGTCAACCTCCACCTACCGTCATCGATCACCACCAACCAGACGCCGTCAGTCGACGTTGTACCTTGAAAAATATAGTTATTATTTTTCGTCTGTGGGATAAGGGATTTCTGTAATCATCAATCAATAGTGAATTTCTGCAACTGGTCAGACCCCGTGGTTTTCCCTTACAGATTTTCCACATAAGAATTTCTGAAGTCATTACCGTTTTTTTCTATTTCATATGTGTGTGTGTTGAACTTTCGTACAAAACTAAGACGATAATTTATTACTCTACCGTCGAGAATTTTTTAGCACGCATCAATTTTAAATAAGAAATTCCCTTTATTATGACAATTTTTTAATACCTAACAATAAAACTAAATGATTTAATATAATTAATGTAAGCACATTTTAAAAAACAATTACAATTGTCGACTGCCTCTAAACTCAATGAACCTTCCATCAATTCCCTCGACTAGGTCAACCCGTTCACATATTTTGACCATCCATCCCTTTGACTTCAACCTCTTCTTCCCCTCCTCCTCCTCACATATAAGTTAGGGTTTACCTATCTCCTTCTTCCCCAAAACTCAACACAGAAAACAATAAAAAACTATTCCGACGATGCCACCCTTCGACGGAATCACCACCGCCGCTCTCCTCCTCCCCCATAAGCTGCCGGAACCCTCCATCGTTACCCTTAACGTCGGCGGCCGCGTCTTCCAAACCACATCGCAAACCCTAGCCGCCGCCGGAGCATCTTCTCTTCTCTCTTCCCCTCCTTCCTTCATCGATCGCGATCCCGATCTCTTCGCCTCCCTTCTCGCCTTCCTCCGCACCGGCCGACTCCCCTCCGCCGCAGCGGCCGACGATATCTCAGACCTCGCCGCCGAGGCCGAGTTCTACGGCATCGATCCTCGTCTTCTTCTCTCCTCCTCTTCTTCCTCCTCCTCTCTCTCTCTCCGCCGCTCACTTCTTCTCCCTCTTCCTGGCCGTGATCCCGTCACCGCACTCTCTGCTTCCCCTTCCGGCGAACTCCTTGCCGCCCACGGTTCCAAGATTTCATCTTTCGACTTCTCCCTTCGTCGCCGGAAGACTTTCTTAACCTCTCTCCCCGCTGTGGACTCCCTCTTCTCCCTCCGCAACTCTTCTCTTGCTTTCGCTGGAGCAGCCGATTTTCCCGGCCTGCAAATTCTCGACCTCAGCTCAGGCTCTCTTCGCAAAACCCTAAACTGGTACCCCCATCCTTCTGCTCCCGGAGCCACCGTTCAATCCGTCTGCGCATCCGCCGACCGTCAGCTCCTTTTCTCCAGCTACGAATCCGGCCGCCGCAACGCCAGCGCTATCCTCGCTTTTGATCTCAACTCCGGCGGCGATTTCCGCCCTGTTTATGAAATCTCTCGCCGCGAGATCTATGGAGCTGAGCTCGATTCCGCCATTCCAGCAACAAAGCTCAAATGGGTTCCATCGCTCAATCTCCTCATGACTGCCGGATCGCACTGGAGTCCTTCTGGTGTTGTCGGTAACATTCAGCTGTGGGACATCCGTGCCGGAGGTACCCCTGCTGCAATTTTCGATTTGAAGGAGAAAGATGACTGCTTTGCGGATGTCACGGTTTCGGATGAGCTATCTGCAATATTTAAGGTAGGAGCGAACTCTGGAGATGTGTTCATGGCGGATTTGAGGAAATTAGATGCAGGGGAGCCGTGGTTTCGGCTTGGCGGAGGGAGTTGGAATGGTGGGAAGAAGGAAGGGAAGGGGTGTAGGATTGAGAGCGAAGGAAGGCAGGTGTTTTGCAGCCGCGGAGGGGATATAGAGGTGTGGAGCGAGGTGGCGGTGGTGGCGGCGATGGAGTTTGAGAAGAAGGTGATGAGGAGGAATTTGTTGGGGAGGGAGAAGGATATGGGTGGAGCGAGGATTTTGCAGATGGCTTTTGGAGGTAAAAGAATGGTAGTGGCGAGGAGCGGGGAGTGTTCCGTTGAGGTTTGGGAGAGCTCAGATCGTTGTTGATGGTTGAGAGATTCAAGTTCTTCAGTCTTCTTCCTTTCTGGTTCTGTAGAATGTGTTGCAGAGATCAGGTGTTCAGTTTTTCTTCAGTCTGTTGTACAGTGAAGAATGGATTTTTTTTTTTTTTTGGATTGATTGATTGATTTTGTTATTTTTGAGTCTGTAGAATATGTTGCAAAGAGGAGTATTTATACCACCTGAAAAAAGAAATACACATTTTCATGTATAAGTATGATACTATGTATGTAACTTGACTCCTCCTTGCTCCATAGGATTTTGCAGACATTTCTTTCCTTATGAGAATATGACCAGTGGTGGCACAATGAGGACCAGTGGTGGCACAATGAGCCATCAACATTTAGGGGTCTCAATTAGATTGTTTCATGAGACTATCTAAACATAAATTTCTTCTTTTTGCATAGATTTTAATAACAAGATGTCATTGATCACAATTGTGCATTTTAAATAAATTTTAGATGCTTGTTTGGGTTTCTCACCAAGTTTATGAATTTATTGTTCAGTATAGAGTCTAATTTTATAAATTATTTTGGATACCATTTAGTTTTGATTTTCAGTATTGGTGGCTACCAATTTAAAATTCATTCACATTTGATTTCAAAAATGATGGCTACAACATAACTTGATTCATTTTTGATACTCCAAGGGATGGTTACATAACTCAATTCACACTTCATTTTTCAATATGGTTGTCTTTTAACTCTGGTTTCATTCATAATCATTCTCACATCACACATCACACACACCCACTTTGCCTCCAATTAATCATGGGGTTGGTTGGGGGGTCCCCCTTTGGCCAATATATATATATATATATATATATATATATATATATATATATATATATATATATATATATATA
>NEWO01000016.1:2031025-2058537 GCA_003013225.1 Phalaenopsis aphrodite
GACTAGTTAAAAGTATAAAAGCTACCAAACCACAAAGAAAAACTTGAATCAGAAGTAGCCCTAGAGGCAAGCCACTACTAAGTAACAACAAGAATAAATACTTAATATCCCTACATAAACCCTGTGCGAGGCGTGACAAGCTTTGTAAAGGACACGACGTAAAATACTTTAGCACATAGCTAGGTGGTGACATTAATTAAGGCGAGAAAAATAGGACTTAAGCCAAGCTGAAACAACTCAAAGACTATAGAGCATCGATCAATCATCAACACATGACCGAGCAAGACCCTCAAAAAGACGTGGCAAAAGAAAAAAAACCAAAAGGTACAAAAGACAACCGAACCGCTTCATTACCAAAGAAATATGCAATTTTTATATTTACCAAATGGTCATGCTTATGAAAAAGTTGTCTATACAAAATATTTGCAAAAGTATTGTTTAAAAGAAAAACCTAAGATTCCGGAAGCCGACTTGAGGAGCCTTGCTTGTTTTGAGCGACTGAATCGTCCTCAGATGACTATTTAGAACTAGAGAACAGAGTTGCAAACTCTCTAGGGTCGAAATACTTTAGATCAACCAAACCCAACCAGACAAACTGATCAGTTGCCATCAAGCTACAAATCCAAAGTTACACATCAAGGAGCTTCACCTACCTAGGGTGGGACAAAAGTGATGTGAAGAAATCCTCCTCAGTATTCATGGTTGTCATTTGTTATTTTAGACTACAATTTTCTTGGTTAGTGAGTGAAAATAACTCAAAAACCAATGAAAGTTCCTCCTCCACCGCAGCAAGCTTCTTCTCAGCTACCTTAGCCTGCCTCTTTTTGGCCAGCCCAGCCAAGACCTTGGCTCGTTCCGCAGTAGCAGCCTACCTAGTCTTGGCATGGTCCAAGGACATTGATTGATGGTTCGAGGTTTCTCATGCTTTCAGATGGTATCGGTTGTCCTTCTTATACAAATCGAACTGATCTAACTTTTGGAGAGACTTCGAGAATGTATGCTACCAGATGACCTCTAAAAACGCGGAATGGTAGATTTCAACGGATGAGGAGCTAGGGTACTAGTCAATCGATCAGTCGATGGTGGTGAATCGACTATCAAGGAAATTTTAGTTCTTTGTCTCAGGTCCTTGAGAAGGGACCTAGCTCGAAGGAGAGCCCTTCCTTTTATTTGGAGGCAGAAGAGACGGAGGAGTTGATTTTGTGTATGGTTCTTTGCCTTTGCGGTGCTGAGTCTTAGAGGCTTTTCCCTCGGGATCAGTCTTAGATTCATTATCCCTAGGAATCACCAGCTGGCTAGCCTTAGTCCTGACGGAAAGATCAATAAACAAGACTCCTTGACTAGAGGCAGTTGTTTTTCTCCTTCGTTCTCCTAAAGAACATTTCTTATATGAACTTTTCCCAGGTAGCTCGAGCGGTCCTCCAGCTCTTTGACAACCGAAAGCAGTTGCATCCAAAATATAAGTATCATAGTTAGCGGGGGTCGTACATTTCCTGGAAATAATGGTCACTTCCTCAGTTGAGACCCTTTGAATCACAACCATTGTAGCGTAAATGTTAATGAGGAACTCCTCACCTACTAGGCCAATTTTTTCCGCCTTTCAACTCAGTCAATCTCCATTCGGTCGTCTTTACTCCCCGCTAGATCTTATTCACCTTGGCTTTGGCCTCCTTCGATCGTCATATCTTTGTAGCATCAAAGGCGGCCCTTAGATTCATTGTCATCTGACCGAACACTCCCAAAAACAAAACTTGATCTACGGTTTTCAAATCAGTATTTTTGGGAATCGAGAGCAATCAACCCTCAATATCGGTCCCCTCAATCCGGGAGTAGTCAGTACCCATCCACTCCTGGAAAATAATGCCAGATGGAATTGTCTTGACCCCCCCCCCCCCAACAACCCTCAATAAATGAGGCAATGAAGAGCTTGTGTCTCCAATCTTTGAACTTGTGTTCCAAGTCGGTGAACTAGAACTGGCCGGTTGTTCCAAACTGTAAATAATTGTTTGATTCCTTGCGAACGAGAACATATGGCTAAATAGATCAATGGACCATAGAATGCATTTTCACTGATGAAAGATGATGTAGGTCATGATTATCGTCATGGAGTTCAACTTAATCTGCATAAGGATGACCCTATAGTGATTAAGAATCGATCACAGTTCGCAGCACAAAGGCAACTGCAACCCATATTGAAACTAGTCTCGGTACACCACCAGATAATTACCGTATCTCTCGGTTGCCCTTTCATCTGGACGGGCAACCCACAGCTTAATGGTCAAATGAAAAATAAAAAATTTTTTAATGAAAGCAGCGTCCATCGATGATGGAATGGATTTTTTGTCTGCAACAACTAGATTGAATGTTTGAGGAGTCCTCTTCAAATCCATGTGAACACCAAAGAAGTAAATAACAATGAACCGGAGACAGGAGGAGAATCAAAAAGCCAAAAAGAGAAAGAAATAGTGTAAACTCATGGGTCCCTCAATGCCTATTTATAAAATATAACTGAAGATAAAATGCCGCTCATAAAAATTGAGGAAAAAATCTTATGAAACACAAGCAACGAGATTTGCAAAAATAAATGCTTTATTTATTTCAAAAAACATGATTACATAGGGATTCAGTCTGATAGTTTCATGAGTTGATCCTCAGTCGCCTTAGCCATGCCTAAACTCTTACTAACAAGTCTTTTGAAAAATTCTGGCCATCGAGCTTTAGTTAATTTGCTCGTTCGGCCTCAAAATTGACTTTCACGGCAAATGCATCCTCCTGGAGCTCGGTAATCTCATGGTGAAGGTCGACTGCTTCCCTGCTTAACTCCTCTAGTCTGGCTTGTATGTCTTGGTCCTAGCGGGCCAGAATCTCTTCCAGTTCCACCAGAAAACATGCTAAAAAGCTTTGAGGGGGCGGCCAACGCTTCTCAAAAGTTTCACTCTGAACCATTTTGGGTTCAGTCAAATGATCGACCACAGCCTTTTCGCTATCAGTCAGTCCCTTGAGCGTTGTAATTGTCTGTAAGGACGAGTCACCACGGCCAATGCCAACCGGCGATTTTCCGATACAAGGATCTTCGTTTATGAAAAAAAAAATATCAGTAAGCATCAGGATGGTAAAAAAAACAAATAGAAAGATCAGCATACCCAAGTTTCAATTCACTTTGGACTATGTTATTCCACCCACATTACTTGACGAGAAATCATCTACTGAACACCTGCCAGACAGAGAGTCATCAGCCGACTCGTTGAACATTGACTAGAAGAGGAATATTTGTAACAACCAGCTAGATTTGAACTTTGAAGGAAGTTCTTGTCGATGAGTTGATTGCTAAGGCCCCTACTCTTCACCAATCTCGAGTAATGCCCTCCCAATGCGTCGCGAATCGAATAAGATGACTTTTCTACCCTCACTTCGTCAATCGATTTTGGCCTTTTGGCCAATCTCATCCTCAATGACTCGTCCTCGGGTAGGTGTGATCTGATCCCAAGAGCGGCTAGTATCCTAGACTTATCGACGAGTTTTAGCATAGAGTCAAATCCTTTCTCAATAACAAAATTGTGAACAATAAATAAAGGCCCATATGAGGAATAAACTCGAGACGACGAAGGTACCCCCCCCCACCCCTACCCATATCAAGAATTAAGAAAATTGGGGAACTTAATATGTACACCAAAAAATGATGTACATCAATCTCGAAGTGGCTTGACCGATGAAATCAAAAGCTAAAATTTACGGCTAAAGAACTCACGACTGACCAGATGACATCATATCAACCGAACAAGGAGCATCTTGGGCAACATTTTTTATGGAAAATATGAAGGCTTATGATCCTTCATCCAATTAACTAGAGCCCGACCTCCCAGCCGGCCAGCCATTGGCAAAGATTGATCAGCAAGTTATGGTTGACCATCTTCTCGGGTTCGGTCAATCATCTCAAACCTTGCTTTAATATGTGAATCAAGAAAGTATCAACACGAATTGCAAAGGCATCTCACAGAGAGCAGAAGAAATGATGTTTCTCTACGAGGCCTACCAAGGATGATTCAGAACCACAGCTTAGCAGTCCAACCCACGCGTGCCTGGAAGACAGGTCGCCTTAGATGGATAGAGTATTTCATCCCTGAAGAATCCATCGGACTAGATCCATTTTGATGAAGCTATCACCTTCCAACCCTTATAGACCAAGAAGGTAAAATGAGTCCTCCCGTTATAGAGCGGTTGGCATGGATCTCCAGCAAGTCGTCACCCAACCTGACTGCTTCCAGGCCTAACAACCGCTTAGACCATACTTATGGGCCCATATTTATGTACATGTTGAAATATCCCCATTGTACCTACATATTTTAAGGGTAGAGCATGTAATTGTACCTTGACCTATTTCTATAAATAAGCAGTCAATTTCATGAATAAAGAAGAGGCAATTTTTTTGTTTATTATTGTGTTATTGCTCTCTCCCTCCCTATCTCTCTCATTTTCAGCGCTCAATTCCTTAGGCAAGTCTCTCAGATTTGGATTCAACTGTGACATTACACAAGAATAATAATAAAATCTTATCTAGTCTACTTGTTTGCGATATAGTGGTTGATGATACAGGTTCATATTGTTAGATCGCGAGACATATTGTCATTTGGGTTCATCTTTTTCAAAAAAAATAAAAAGTTCATATCTTTATTATAAAGATTTATTATAGGTTGAGCAAGGCCGTTAATTGATCCTACACACATAATATTTAGAGTTTAAGACAGGTAAAATATAACTTTCATGAACAGTAGATAAAATTACTCCCAAATTACAAAAAATCTCTTAAAATTATTTACTAATCATTTATTGGTTATCAAATTAGACTTAATTTAAAACTGATTAGAAAATTATAGTTCATTTATCTTATATTTTTCCTTACCAATCAAGCCATACTACTTACAACGTATATTTCTCTATGACTATGAATGATCATAGCACTAATCTACTTAGTTAGTGAAATTGACTTAGAGTTGTTTTTAGTTATCATCAACCATGGTTTGCATCTTCTAATGCAATTTCATAGACCTAAAAAATAAAGGAAAATAAATAATGATTTTTATCTAATGATTAGGAGCATAAAAACAATCAAGATCTCATAATCTATTGTTATAGGTCATTATAACTTTGGTCTACCTAGTTAAGTGAGCTTAACTAGAATATTTTTACATTAACAATGGATTGTGTAACCCAAAGAGTTCTCATAAGATTGAAACAAAATAAGAGGATTGTGCTCTTACTCAAGTGAGTTGAAATAAACTCTGCCGACATCCATTTTTGATGCGACATACACGAACATCCTCATCGAGTGACATGACACTGTAGATGGGTGCTACACCATCATAGTCAGGCTCTGACGTAAGCGTTGTCAAACTGACATTTGTTTTCGATATCCTCTAGGATGACGTTCGTTCCTATGATACTGGGTTGTATCCTACTGATATGAACATTCTCTTGGTGCAGACCGTCAACTATAGTACCCTGCACCATGTTCAAACCTTAAGTCAAAGGCTTGGATAGACAAATTTCATGCTAGAACCGCTCTGCTCGACTATACGTAGACACTTTGCCTCTCAAACTCTTTTGAGATGCATTACGACCCCTACAGAGGTCCAAGGACCATTACCTACTTACATTCGATGCTCCGGAGGTCCCACAAGGTCTGGAACTCCCTTGGCAAGCTTCTCTAGAAGCCCAATCTTTATGGGGTCCGATGTGACCATGCCTAATTCAGGCGTGACCACGCATATTTAGTGGCATGACTACACTTAAACTGGGCGTGGTTACATATAGCACAGAAAGGTTGTGGTCGGTGTGACCATACCCAAAGCTGGCATGATCACGCTGGCCAAACATATGCTACAACATAATTACACTGCAATATAGGTGGGATCATGCTCGTGAGTGGCATGGTCACACAGCCCAGAAAGAGCGCCTGTCGTAATTACATCGATCCTCGAGTTTGGTCATGTTAGACCTCCATATGGGATGCTTTGAACAGTGATGTGACCATGCCCGAAGCACTGCGCAGTCATGTCGTTGGGACCAGTTAGCGATGCTATCGGGACTGCTAGTCCTTTCCCTTTTGTCTGGTTCTTCACCCAAATAAAGCATAGGAGATATTTTTGGCCCAATCCAAATTGAGAAAGTGGCCTTAAACCCTTGGATAATGGGGAAAAGCTCATATGAGCTAATCAGTTGTCATTTTCTATAGAGGAGAGCTTGCAACAAGGGGAGACTTAAAGGAGCTTCCAGAGAGATTTTCTTGAGGAATTAATCTTCTTTCTCAAGAAGAAGCCTAGGCAAACTGTTCTTCTCCATTTTCTCCAATTTTTCTTCTATTTTTCTGGTCAAATTCCTCATCTCTGACAACATTCCAGAGGGCCGACGAGGAAAGCTTCTTAACTCTAGCAAATTCCTCATTATCTCTAGTAAGGATAGCTTCCTCACCACTTGGGGGGAGGAATTTGGTCATCTTCCTCATCTCCGGCGACATTCTGATGACCTGACAAGGAAAGCTTCATCACATCTTTGGAGAAACCAAAATCTGATGGTATCATCACTCTCTCTAGCGAGGAGAGCTTCTTCATACGAGAAGAAACGCTTTGATCAACCATCATGAAGGTGAAATTCCTTAATCCCTTGTGATTTTCATTCCTAGAGCCCCCTAGGTCTGGATGTTAGAGAGATTAGGATTAGTTTGATTTCCTAGAGGAAACCTCATAGCATTAGGAGCCTTTGTGTTTCCCCCGCAAATCCATGAGAAAAACCTACGTTATTCATTTCTAACACAAAATCCAAACGTTGGGATCGTTGTAATCCCACATTTGCGCCAGTGATCCCAATAAAAAAAGGGGTGAAATCCACCATTTTGGCGTTGAGAACGGAAAGTCTGGAGACTTTGACGTTCCCTAAGCTCGTGATAGTTTTTCTCACGGAATCCCTTCATATCGAGAAAATAGAGGCAGTCGCCCGTCATTTTGTCTGAAGCCCATCGCGTTTTGTCGTTTACCCCGAGGGTTTACCCAATGAGTTTGCTAGGGCTGGCATGATTTGTCGTTGAATTTAATCAAAACTCATGTTGCATGTGTTTTTCATTTTTTATTGTATGCACCGCATGGATTATTTTCAAAATTGCATCCAAACCATTCAGTTTCCATGTGTTGTTGATCAGCCACACTTTTCGATTTGATGGATTTTTGTCGGTCTTCTCGATTAATCGACCACCACCGCCTGATCGCATCGATCAACCACACCCTCCAGTTCAATCAATTATCGTCGATCCACCCAATCGATCAACTACCACCAACTCGATCGCATTGATCGACCACCCTTTCTCAATTGGCCACACACCAACCCAACAGTTTGTCTTTGGTTCATTCGGTCAATCGGCAGCCCACCAGCCCAATCATATCAATTGACCATCCTTTGTTGATCAGTCCTACAACCTGGTCGGATTGACCATTTATGGTCCATTCAATTGATCCACGATCATCGGCTTGAGCATATTGATTGACCATCCTTCATTGATCGGTCGCACACCCCAGCCCGATAGACCATTTGTGGTCCTTTCGATCGGTTGGCCACCACTAGCTTGAGTGTATCGACCAACCATTCTTTGTTGATCGGTCGCACACTCCCGGTTGATCGACTATCTCCGGTCCACTTGATCGATCGGTCGCCACCTGTCCGACCATGTAGATTGACCACCCTTCGTCAATCAGCCACACACTAGTCTTATCAACCTTCTTCAGTCCATGTGATTGTTTTGTGCTGCCACACTGTCTGTCGACATGGTCGATCAGCGCCGCCACGGCCCGATTGATCAATTGATCTTTCACATTTGTTATATTGTATTCATTGTGTGCTTCTTCACATTGTCTGCATTAGCACATCCACACTTGCACATTACCCTGCACCTATATGCATATCTGCTCATATGCTCATGATGAGTATTCATGCCTGTCTGTGGTACATTACTCTATATGTCCATTTCGTGGCATCCTTATGTCACTTAGCATAATAGGTGGTTTGTGCTTGCACTTTCCACTCTTGTGTGTTCGCTTGCATAGCACCTTACATGTCCATGACTTGCTTGCTTGAAGTCTTTCAGTTGAATTGGTGTTATCATACACTTACTCATTGCACTCATACAACATGCGAATGGATGGCCTACCACCGAGCCAATCCACTGTGTAATTCCCTCCAATGGGAGTTACATCCTTTCACTCCCTACGACACCGCTCTGGATTGTCATTTGCGCCCCTCTGGGTCACTGCCTCCATGACACACCCACCCTCCATTGTGTTTTACATGCATCATTTGACACTGCCAGCACATTCGTCACTAGTATATGCACTGTATCCTAGTGGCAAATTTTTGTCTTCTTTTTATCACTACACATTTGTATATGCATTTCTCTGATTGTCTCGTTAATGAATCTGGCTCGTTAGCTGAGTGACTTGTTAGTCATGACAGGGTAGCGAGTATTGCTGACGAGGATGTCTCAGTGGGGCAATACTAACTACAACGTCGTGATTAGCATGTGTATGTTGTGTTAAGATTCCAAGTAGTCTAATAGGTGTCATTTAGGCTTTCTATTTCTTAGGTACTATCTTGAGAGTATAAAAATCTATATTTTTATTAATATATGCATCATATTTTCAAAATCTATTTTGAAGTTACTTAAATATTTAGTTAAATTGTACATGAGGTTAATTTTTCAAAAGCTTTTCAAAATCTGTTTCTAGTGGTACTTCTTAGAATCTGCGGATCCTTGAATAGCGACCCTGTCAAAACATATGTTATCCTTATAACATAGCCTTGCACTCACTTTGATGTTGTGTTAGGACACTACATTTTGGTGTTCTAAGTTTAGGACTAGGATGCTAGGTAGTCTTTTTTAATGTCCTAGCTACAGTTCTCTACTGGTTTGGTTGTCCTATCCAGTTATCATCTTTTATGTGTTTGGTGTGCTTGCATTCTTACGATTTTGATATGCATGGTAGTATATTAGGTCGGTCTTGTTGCAAGGAGTCATGCCTAAAATGCACACCACACTTGTAATAGGGGAGAGTAATGTAATGATTTATATATTAATCGTTCTTGCAGAAATGACTTAGCTCCTCCTGTTAGGCATGGCTTATATGTTTTGCATGTCTGTTGGCTTTTCTGTTAACGTTTTTTTCATGCAGGTCGAATTTTTTCTTACTTATGTACTTTCGAGAGTCCGTAGGAGAGTTTATATTAGAAATAAGGTACAAATGCGAATTCTGAGGTGCTAGATGAGCAGAACCATGTGACTGGGACCAGGAGTTGTTTGTTCATGTCTCGTTCCTTAATTTTAAATCTCATTTATGTATAGAATTAGAACCAAACATGTACTTACGCGATGCCTAGCTGTTTTTTTCTATGTGTGAGATACGTTGTCAACCTAGCGATACCAGTCTTTTATTCTTTCATATTTGACTTGTTTTACTGTCCTTATTGCATTCCTATGTGCTTGAATTACTTTTCTGTCATTTTTACTTTGTAGATTGTCTGAAAATCATGCAAATCATTTAAGCTCTCTCATGACCTAAAATAAAAAATTTTCTTGCAATATCCTAATAAAATTTTAAGCTTAATTAAAATTCAGGATTAAAACATTCAAGTTTAAAATCTATCTTTTACTTTCTTTCATGGACATTGGGCTGGTTTTATAAGAGGATGCATAACATGGGCATATCTTAAGTCATATTAATAAAGCCCCCACGCTTAGTGTTGTGATAGATAGTTGCATCATATGTATGTCCCGAGGAGAAGCCCTCACGCTTCTTTAACTCGGCTGGCTCTGCTTAGATTTCTACTTAGGTGGTTGTCTAGTGCACTTAGGTCGTTAGAAGGTTCCCCGACCCAGACGGGGTGTAAGTCTTTTTGTTGGGAGTGTTTCCAGCTTTGTAGTTGAACATTCATTCCTCTTCCTTTTTAGCATCATCCTCGCCGCTTTGGCAGATATAGGTCCCACCTCTTGGAGCTACACCTGATATTCATGGGATAATTTTTTTTTTCCTTTGACCTTAGGGCTACTGATGTCCCTGCGGATGACACAACTCACTGATTGCAGAACGGAGATCTCAAGACGTGTTGGATCGACTACCTTCACGACCAAATAGATTTAGGGTCCTAGTGGCTTAGGATGATGAGTATGTGGTACCCCGACCTGACTACTTCTACCCGATGAGGATTACTCCTCCCTTCCTTTGACTACAACTATTGATCCATGTTGCTCATTTTATCTTCGTTGGTATCATCTTGATTGTCTGATCACTGATGAGTTCTTACACGTTTAGGATACGACGATTTGTCCTCTACCCTTATAACCTGGATGTGTTTTGACGTATTGGGACTCTCAGTCGAGATGATTCAATTATTTTGTAGGCTTCGTATGTCGGTGAGTTTGTTACCTATGTGGGGACCACAAGAGACCGACTCTCCATCCTGTGGCCTAATGAGAGCTTTGAAAGCATCGGGGCGTTCCCCTGTGAAAGAACTATTTTTGATAGCCATGTGCTAGTTTTCACTACTAATGTAAGCAAAACTCTTTTGGATCAAGAGAATTATTGGGCAACTCCTAAGATGTAATTAACCAAGTAGTATAAGTCCCGTTGGGAGCACTCTAAACCCCACAACATGCAAACACACATTAATTTCTGGTTATGAGCAATCTATGTAGGTATTCTTTCACAGATATCGATCCAAGGTGCCTACACCCGATTTTGTTTAGGCGAACATACTTGACATATCCTTGTGAAGTTTATCACATGTAAGCTTTCCATATTCTATTTCTCTTTGTTTGTCTTCTTCATTGTAAGTCTGCATTTTTAGTTCATTTCTTCCCCGGATCATTCTTATGATTCGAAAGAGAGACTTATTCGGAAAAGATAATTATACAACGATTGACTAGCTGACGACTCCTTAAAAAATAAAAAAAATGAGAAAATAAACAGAAACAAACCCAATCCATATCGCATGATTATCATAACTCTCTGTACTAATTAGTCAACAAACCTAGTCTGAGGATCTTAATTATCTGCACCTATCGAATGCATCCTTCAATGACACTTCATAGATCTATGGTAAATGAATCCTAAACTCTATGGGTAAATAGCCACTATAAAACCTTTCTCCCACTTAAAAATGATAGATGCCTTTCACTCGAACTTACAAACTTGTTCATGAAAGATGAAGATGCCTGAAAATTGGACATATATTATGTCTAGGAAGGAACATTACTACCCTTCTAAAAGCATTTTTGAAGTGATATTAGCATAATAAATAATGCGAGGACATAAACACATACTATGTGCACTATGCAAAAGTGGGGGTATCTTATAGAGCAAATATATTAAGATATTTTATACTTACATAGCAAATATATTCTACCAAATAATTTAGCTAAATATCTTAACTAAATATCATAAACAAATATTTCAGCTAAATATCTGATCTTCAAAGTTGAATTTTAATTCAAATTTCACTGAGTTTGTAATAAGTTAACATTATCTGGCATTTGGCTCATTATGAAAAGAGCCTCTTTTTTATTTTAAATAATTTAATTGTGAAGCAATCCACCTAACAAAATATTAGTTATTAGTAAAGGATAATTTTTTTATATATAAATTCAATTATTTATTTTCAGAAAAAACAACTTCGGCCTGTTTTAGACAAAACCTTGTTATTATGGCTTAATTTCTCTGTGCGGACTCCTAACGTTGCTCTACGTGTCGCGGAGGCTATTCCTGAGTTATTTTCAGGTTATTTCTGGGTTATTTTCAATAATCTCCAAATAATCCAGAAATAACCCGCGGTCTTTATTTTTGGGTTATTTCTGGGTTATTTCGGGATTATTGAAAATAACACAGAAATAACCTGAAAATAACTCAGGAATAACCTCTGCGGCACGTAGAGATACGTCAGATGTCCGGACAGAAAATGCGCTTGTTATTGTGGCCAGTTGTTGGTGTACAAGATCAGTTCAACACATTATTAAAAATAAAAAAAAATCAATTTAATAATATCATTCTAATTATTTTAACAACTAAAACTAAACTTCCCCTCTTCATAAAATCACCATTATCACAAGAAATCATTATTATAACAGCACCTTATAATTCATAAAACTATTATCCAAATTTTGATTAAGACTAATTTTGACAAAGTCTTATTTTGTTGCATTATATTATTCACAGTGCAATTCAAATAGCCATCATCTTTCCCATTAAAAATGAACCAATTGTTGTACTGTTGTTTATGATAGTTATCAAATAATGAAACACAGGTATAGAAAAAGTATATAATAATTTATTAAAAATTATAATAAAATTATTGTCAAGATTTTCTAAGAAAGAAAGATTTGCATGCATACCATTTAAATCTTATTTATTTGCAAATCGGGCACCTATATTTCAATTTTTTACGTATGTATGCCATCTTACTTATGCATTAAGCACTTTTTAAAAGTTAATATGGTAATATTTTAGGTGTGTTAAGAAAGATTTTGGTGGTATGAATCTAAAAAGTTATATTTTATAAGGTGTTAGATGTGTAAATATATATGAATGTATGTATCTATGTTTCTATCAATGTATACATATGCGTATGTATGTATTTATGTATATATATGTATATGTATCCATAGTTATAATCCTGCCACTATAGCTACTACTACTAAACCTGCATTCTCTGTATTCAGATTTATATCTACTCACATGAAGACCTTTAGCCTCCAATGTAGACCTCCATAACTCAAGTTTTTCTTGAACTTTCTCTAGTCTTGCCTACAAGAAGGGTATCGTCAACGAAAAGCATATACCAAGGTACATCCTCCTGTAAATGTCTAGCAAGAGCATCCACAACTAAAGCAAAAGGTTATGGGCTTAAAGCTTATCCCTAATGTAATCCAACTAAAATAAGAAAATATTTGGTCAATCCTCCTTATGTTCGAACACAAGTAACAACTCTAGTATACTTATCTTTAATGACTTGAATATAAGTCATATAAAAGTCTTTCTTCTCTAGAACTCTCTAAAGGACTTCTCTTGGAACCTTATCGTAAGCTTTTTTTAAATCAGATGTAGATCCTCCTTATTCTCTCTATATTTCTCCATCAAACCTCTCAATAAATGTATAGCTTCTATAGTAGACCAGCTCAGTATAAATCTAAACGGATTATGGCAAATCTTTGTATCACGTTTTTAACCTATATTCAATTATCCTCTCCCATAATTTTAAAGTACAACACATCAACTTAATTCTTTTATAATTTGCACATTCTTGTGATTCCCTTTTATTCTTAAACATAGGGGCCAAAATACTCTTCATCCACTCCTGAGACATCTTTTTTAGTTTTTAAAATAATATTATAGAGTTTAGTAAGCTAAGAAACTCTCAAATCTTCTAAATATTTTCATACTTCAATCGGGATATCATCAATTTCCACTGATTTTACACCATTGGTTTCCCTTAAAGTCTCGTCAACTTTTTTTTTACTAATACGGCGGTAAGAATAAAATATATTATTATTATTAACAATATTAAGAATACTAAGATTGATCGTATTTTCAGAAACTTCATTGAAAAATTTACCAAAATAGTTCACCCACCAATATTGAATATCTTCCTCTAAGTACTTTTAAATTTTCATCTTTAATACACTTTACTTAATTAAATTTTTACTTTTCTTTTCTCTTTATTTGGTTAGTTTATACATGTAGTTTTCACCCTCCACAGTATCTAATCTATTATAAAGATCACTAAAAGTAGAATTTTTAATGTCACAAATTATTTCCTTAGACTCCTTACACGCCACTTTATATTTTTCTTAATTCTCTAAGCTTTTACAGTTAAACCAATTTTTATAACACTTCTTATATTTTATCTCTTCTTGCAAATTATTAATCCACCGTCAACTATTTTTATTTACAAAAATCTTTCCTTATGATCCTCCAAATATAACTTCTGCCATTTATTTAGCAGTGTTTGTAACTTTCTCCCACATGTCATGAACATCCCAAATTTTAAAATCTTAAAAGTTTATTTATAAAAATAATTTTATTTTTACCTTGTAAGTGCCTCGTCTAATTTTATGACAATGATTTCTTGCATTTTTTTTTTATTTTACAACTCATCTTAAAATCTAGAACTAATAATCAATGTTGAATACTTTAAGAACAGATTAAGAGATCATGTTAAATTAAAAAAATTCCATTACCACTTCATTATCTTCAAAACATCATAATTCTTCTGAAATATAAATTGAAAATATTACATATTTTAGCTACTCTTTTTCATAATTTATCTTATATTGCAAATTATATATTCAAACACTTCTCATGATTGAAATGCTACGTTAAGCAAATTGAAATTATAGATTTGAAACAACATCAAGGAAACAAAATTAATGATAAACTACATAAATATCCTTTTAAATGTATTATAGAAACCTTTATTTCCTGAAAAGAGGAGGAATAAAGAAGGGGCTTATTTACACACATCCACCCAATTCCTATGTATTTACATATAACACCTAATTTCACTTTATACATTTACACCACCAAAATCTTTCACATCACATCAAAAGTATCTTTTTTTTTTTTTTTTTTTTTTACTTCTAAAAAGTGAAACACATCATTTCATGCATAAAATGGTATATTAGTAAATATTGAAGTGCTAGATATGTAAATTCATATAAATTGAATGACATGTATATGGGTGTAAACGAACTGAACACGAATGAACAAAGCTTGTTTTCGTGTTCGGTTCATTTGAAATTTAGTTTGTTTGAAATAAGCTCGTGTTCGAAAGTGTTCGAAAGTGTTCGTAAAGTCACTGTTCATGTTCGTTTCTTAACGAACGAGCCGAACACGAAATGTTTGCGAACGACGAGCCAGTTTGACATCCCTAATATTAATTTATATAAATAATATATTATATTAATTATTTAACTTATATTATGTAAATATATAATATCTATATTAGTATATTACTAATATAGTATATTAATATATTATTCTTTATAATTTATATATATTATAATCTATAAAATTTAATTTTTTAAAATATCAATATATATATATATATATATATATATAATTATTTTAAATTATTTTATATTTCGAACAATAACGATTCAAACTCGAACGAATACATTATTGTTCGTGTTTGGTTCGTTTAACTAACCGAACGAAAAAAAATTTGTTCACGTTCGTCTCGTTTATTTATCGAACGAACCGAACACGAACTCATTGACGAACCGAACATGAATTGTTCGCGAACAGCGAGCTTTTTTGACAGCCCTAGGTATGTATGTAAGTTTTCCAACAAAAAAAAAATTGAGAAAACAAAACATGAACATGAAAAGCATTAAATGATAGCTAACACTCAATACATCTGAAGAAATGAAATCAAAACAATTATACAATACATGCATGTCACCTGCCCATATACTCCACAGAATCTTGAAGAAGACATTTCAATAACTCCTATTATCCAATCTTGTTTTCATCTTCAGACCAAATTTTGCATTAATGAACATCTGAGAGAAGAATTATATAAAAAGACCTAATTGTCTTTGTATGGCAGACAAGATTAATTCTATCACATCCAGAGTATCAGGAAAGGGAAGAGAAGCTATCAGCAGAGCAGAACCTCCTGTAATTAGAAAAAAAAAAAAAGACTTATTATGATATTAAATCTTATTTACAGCATGATCTTCATCTTCCAAGACCAAAATCCCCAATCTCTATCAACTTTCATCACCAGCAGTTAGTTTACACAGCAGCAGGTTATTCAATTAATGAGTTCTTTCAACAAAACCAAACTTGAGCTGGCTCCAGGCTGAACCAGAGTGCAGAATGCCCAGTTCTTTATAGTCTCCATTCTCCGTCTCGACGTTAAACTTGAATTCCTTAGATGCTTCAATCTCAGACACATTGTGGCTGATTCCATTTGGTGTATGTTTATCTCTTTTAGCTATAGCCTCCGCTAAATCCATTGGAGACACCGGAATTACATCAATGGAGGTTTCTGGTTGTTTTTTCATGCGCTGAGCGAACTCCCGTGCTGTAAATTCAAAAGCAACATCCTCATCATAGTTTCCAGCGGAGTTGGCGAGTATAGATCCACTCTCATCAAGAAAAGGGTGAATTGCGGTGATCCGGCCGTCGAGAATCGAGCCGTTATCTTTTGCAGCTCGGCCATTGAGAAGCTTGCTCTTAGTGAAGTCTTGAGCAGTCAGAATCTTAGGTGGCTGAGCTGAAGGATACAATTCCATATCAGGAAATGGGGAAGAAGTGCCGGAACAAATGGAGCCTGGTGAAATTAAGTGACCTATAGGGCTCCCAGGATGGAGCTGATATGGATGGAAGTCATAAGGCTCGGTTATTTTGCCATTGGAATTGAAGGATGGAGACAAGAGCTGCGCGAATGGAACCTCGGGCGAAGATGGAGTTGTGTGCTGCAGGGGTTCTGGAGGAGTGAAAGGAGCGGTGGAGGGTTCTGTGGTGAAGGTGGAGAAAACGGGTGGGGATACTAACTTGGTGTCATTAGCATAGGGGCCAATTGCGAAGATAGAGGATCGTGGAGGAGAATAGGAGTTGGACGCGAGGGAAGAGAGGGAGAAGAATTTTGCGGGTGATTGCATGGTGGAGGGAGGCTCTGAGTGGAGGAAAGAAGAGGGGGAGGAAGGCGGAGCGACTATGAGTCCTGACGATTGGTTTGAGTTAGCCAAAGTGGGTGAAATGGGGTCTTCTGTGGGCTCGGGAACGAGGACTGATTGACTGATACGAGTTGGTTGGCTGTGAGATCCGAAGCACCAGTATGCGTCTAACCAAGCCTTCCATCTTCTCCTCTGCAACAAATAGAAAGAGAGGTTAGGATTTACTTGACAACCAAAAATGCTCTAACTCAACTCATAGCGCATGATTAGAATGAAACCAAGCAAATATTGACAGAGATGTAAATATCCTATTGCCAAAAAAGGGCAAAGAAAGGAATCCATGGCTAGAAACGTTCGATGCAAATCTACGAATTGATTAAAATAGAGAAAAAACCAAGAAATTGATAGCAATTTCATAAAATAAGGTTAAATTAGACGCATCGAAAATTGGATTAATGTTATAATTTTGTAGTATTTCTAAATGGAGACATTATTTCCAATGTGTTAACCAATTTTAAATGGCAATGCTCTTTTCCCATTTAATTTCTTAAAAGGTCCTAAAAGAAGCCCTCTTTAAGTTTGAATATACAACTATTTCATCACCAACTTTGAACTCGATGTATTGCTTATTTGCATCAAACAAAAGCATAATATTATCATAATTCGCAACATTTTTTTTTTTTGCAAATATCCTCATGCTACTCATGCAAACATTGCTGGTAACTCTTCTTCCAATAATTCTTAGAAAATATCAAAACACTAGCACATCATCCATAATGGGAATATAAACTCTAAATTTACAAATAAATTTGTTGATGACTACCAACCACATATATGCAAATTCCCATATATTTTAGATGCAAGCAAAACTAGAAAAATATATAGACTCGTGCTCCCTCTAACAAATCCCTTCTTAAATAAATCATTATCATATTTCTTAAGTTCAGCAAATTCAGTTGGATTTATTTAATGATGAGACAAATTGAGCAAATATGACCCACGAACAAATCAATAGCATATTTTATATCATCAAGTGGTGGAAATTAATTAGAAAGATCATTAAAACAAATACCTTGAAAATCATTAATAATTATTAAATGTCATATACAAAGTTATAATGTTAGACAACATTCGACTAAGTAGGTACAGAGCCATTATATCACACCATCAAATATGCAAAGGCTTGGTTCTTCATTAGAAGCACTAGATTCTATTGCAAACTCAACTCTACTATAGATTTTATAAGTTTTAGAACTAATCTTTTTCCCCATCAGTCTTGAAAGCATAAATATTAAAAATCCGGAGTAAAATTTATATCATATAATCAACTTCTATCCAAAATAACATAAACAAAAAAAATGGCAGCACGTTACATCAAATTTCATCAATACAAGTAGCAAACGGAATAGGAATTATTTCCTTTGAGAATCAAAAATAGTAGTTTTATCTACCCAGACTATCTTACATAGTTTCTCCATACTTAGCCAACACGTTTTAGCTTTGCTCGGCCAGTTTCAGTTTTATAAATCTCACTTATTGCTCATCAAATAGAGATTGTTATTTACAAATTAATAATCAAAATCAATTATTCCACTACTCTGTCAAAATAAAACTTTAAGATCAATTTCACAATTAAAAGTAAACACTTCAATTTTAATATTTTTAGATCAAGTCATCCTCTAAATCAGAACTGGCACTCATGATTTAAGCAAACCACATTATTAAACACATTAATTTCTATTTTAATTACTTCCCCCATCCCTTACATTATTAAACACAGTATTACCTTCTAGTTGAATTCATAATTATGATTGAAACCGACTCTAACTTCATATGCAGGAACTAAAATGGTTTCCAAATGTTCAATTCCGGCTTTAACCATATTAAAGTTATTATTATTTAATAATCATTGTTGAATCCTTTTAGAACATCGGGTCATGTAATGCGGTTATGTCCAAATCCTACTAACATTGAGCAGAAGAGGGAGAGAAAGAGAGAGGAGTAAGTTCGTGGGAAGAGAGCCCTTTCCCCTCATTGTTTAAACACTTGACCCCTATTTATAAATCACGGGGTGTCTTTTTGTCATGGTATAAATTACAAAATAAAAATATATAAAGATAAATAATGTTCTATCGCCTCTATCAACTTTATATCTGTCGTGGAACTTTACATCATATTCTGCAGCTTGATGCATGTTATCCATATAACTGAACTCGACAGCTCGACAGATGAGCTTGACAACTCGCCAACTCGGCAAATGATCTTGGCAACTCACAGATTGACAACTTAGTAGCTCGACAACTTGCCAACCAGGGAGCTTGGCAACTTGCCAGCCAAGGAGCTTGACGGCTTGCCAGCTCGGTAATTTGGCATCTCGATAGCTCGATATGCCTTTTTAGGTGTATATTTTCACAATTCTTTTTCTTTAACAAGCAACTGCGAAAAGAATAAGAAAATGAAAAACAGGAAGCTATGCATTACTCGTCTCTATAATATATTTGTATACTTCTTTTATCTAAAAAATGAATTTATTAATACGAACTAAAACTATTTTGATAAAAATGAGTGGTATATTTCACTATGTATTGACTATACATCCTAAGGGCACTTTGGTTACGCCTACAGGATTCCGTTCTGCAGGCATTATAGCTCACCTTCAAAGATTTTATAGTTGACTTAATTGTCTTATAGGGAGAATTTCCTGAGTATTATCAGTAAAAAAAATTTAATCAATTTTTTTTGAAGTGACTAGATGAACTATTTCTATATAATATAACTCAACTATACAAGAATTAAAATAGTTTTATTAAATTCAGACTATCATTCACCTAGAGGCAATTTGGCTACACCTATAGGATTCTGTCCTAAAGGATGGCTCATCTCCAAAGATTTTATAGTCGATCTGAATGCCTTATAGATAGAATTTTTTTATGTCTTATAGGGAGAATTTTCCAAGTATTATCCGTAAAAAATAAATTTCATCCCCTTTTTTATGTGACTATATGAACTATTTCTACATAATATAATTCAGTTATATAAGAATTAAAATGATTACGTTAAATTCAGACTATTCTTCACCTAGGGACACTTTGGCTACACCTATAAGTAGTAGTTGTCATAAGTTTTCAACATTACTTAGGATAAGATCACGTGCTCTTCAATCCTTAAGTTAAGTAACTTCATCATTTATTCAGCTAAGTTATATTTCGAAAAGTGTTTTTTTCAAAATCATCCCTAGCATTCGGGTATCGAGCTGAATAGGGTCTAAAGTTTGGATAATCATTCTTTTGCTCTTAAGAAACTTGCTTACGAGGTAAAAGTTACTCGATTTACAAAAAAAATATTTTGAAAAATGAAAGCACTAATGAAAGATTGTATAGAGCAAGTTAGATGTAGAAGAGTTTAAAGAGTGTAAAAATGAAATATTTAAGGATATATATATATATATTATCTCATCTGATGAAAATTCCTCTAGTATGATCTTTGTTGTGCCTCTAGAGGCATCTACACAACTTCAAATTTAAGACATATTTATGCTCACCACACCTTTCAGGATATTGAATCCTTTTAAGACGTCGAGTTCTGTAATGTCAATGGGTTATGCCCAAATCTTACTAGTATTGAAAAGAAGAGGGAGAAAAAGAGTGGGGAATAGCACATGGGAAGAGAGAGCCCTTCACCCTTGTTTAAGCATTTGACATTTATTTAGAAATCATGGAGTGTCTTTTTATCATGGTACAAAATAAAAATACATATAGATACATAATGTTATGTCACATCCTGCAGATTACATCTTCTGTAGTTTTATTTCATGTTTTGCAATTTTATGTCATGTCATTCTATATAGCTGAATTCAGCAACTCGGTTGGTGACTTTGACACCTCAGCAGCTCCACATTTGAGCTTGGCAACTCGGCCTCTTGGCAGCATTATAGCTCGCCAGCTTAACAACTTGGTAGCTCGACATATCTTTTTAGGTGTATACACTCATCCATTTCATGATTTGTTAAGTTGTCATAATATTTAGTCCCACTAATGAGAGATATATAAATAGTACATAATATTTTGATACCAATTTGATGCTAGATACTTAAATATCTAGGGTTTCAAATGCAACTAGGACAAGGAAAGAAATTTAAATTACAAAAAGGAGAAAAGTATTCACAAATCGAGGATCATTAAATACACAAAAACTCGCTTTCTTTAGACGCAAACTAGAAAATATGAGAGTAAACTAAAACGAGAATGCAATAATCAATTATATCCAAATAAATCAAGAAGAAAATAGGCTAAACTAATAAGAAAGCCATAGAAAGTTCGCAACAAAATCAAACAAAATTTGAATTGTTGCCACTGATCAAAATCAGAATTCTTGCATAACCAATATCAAAATAATAGATATAAAATAAACTAATGAAACAAATCACCGCAAATTATTGAAGATTAAAGCCTCCAACCAAAACAAGGAGATGATATCCCCAAAAATTTAGTTATTTTCATATTACACTACGTAGAATCACATATCCAACAAAAGCACCCAAGCTTAAAACTAGAAGTAAAATTTTACTAAATAAAAGCTACTTCACAAGCCCCAGCTATCTATTTAAAAATTTTATAAACGTAGATTGGTAAATATGGTAAATAAAATTGACATAAAATCAATTCATAATTAGTATTGTAAACTAAAATTCTTTTTTTTTTTTCTAGAAACATGGCAAAAGAACTTTTGTTTGGACTGCTCTAGAAAAGTAATTCCAATCCTTTCAACAGCAGAGTAGAATGAAGCCATGAAATAAATATGAAAATGGGATGAACCTCATAATTATTGCATTGCAAAACATTCAAAAAACCTATAGCAAGCAACGGAGGAAATGGGATTCCTTCCATCCCCGTGCAATAATTCAAAACGTAGCCCATATACAGAGAATCATGTACAATTTCTATCCTGAAATTAAGCCATATTAAAACAGTAGTGTAGTAGTTCACACCATCTAGAAACTTTAACCAGTTGGCAACCAAAACAATACAAAAATATGCAAATCATATAGCCCGATCTGTCACCATGGCATCAAAGACAAAGAATCCCTTCCGTGATCAAAAGCATTCATCTTAAGCTTAACCAAAATTTCAAAAATTAAAAAAAAATAATAGATTAAATAAAATAACATTTTTAAAAAAGAATTTGATCAGCTTTTCTATCAAGTGTAAACATGTAGATCTCAATCATCCGGAAGAAACATTGATGCATGTAGATGATGATAGGGAGCTATCTTCCATACTCGTGAATCATAGTTCTCCGTTTTGTACATTATAGATGCATACATGCATAATTTTTATATTTTTTTTATTTTTTTAATGTAAATGCATATTTTCACAAAACCTACGGGCATGTTAAATTGGATCTTTGTCTTCATGAGTGGACTAATATTCACAATCAACCAAGAGTTAGAGCCGGTTACCTTAATCAACCAAGTTCTTTATCCCCACCCGTTCGGCCTCAAATCCTTATTGCATTCAATGATTCACTTGCAGTGCTATTAACTATTTTGGAAATGGCAAAGCAATTTCACACTTGTTTGTAAAATTTAGGTTGGAAAATTCTTTCTCCTCTATCTTCATGGCTCCATTAATATTAATGTCTTAGACTTCGCATATTCTGATTAGACTCCACGATGATGAAGATTACTAATGTAAATTTTCTCAATGATTGTATGATTAGAATACTAAAGTGGACTGCTGCATTTGATGTTAGAGGAAAAATGTCCAATTGTTTTCCAGACATTCATGTCATGTTATTAATCATGGACGGATTATTTCCATGGGATTTATATTTAAAAATCCTTAGAAATCGAACTCCCCCAATGCTATACTTAATCAGTAAGTGATTTTTTTAAGAGATTATCAAGATTTTGGTAAGATTCCTTTTTTTCTCCAATAAGCTATTTAACATGTGGAGCTAGGTAGGGTTGGTTGGTTCCAGAAGGAATTGATTTCAAAGGTTATCTCTTCAATTGGCTGCAAAGTAGAGTGTGTGGCCAAAATTAGTAATGATTTAGTTCTTCATAATAATGTTGTATTAATGGATCCACGGAAGGAAACAATAGTAATGGTAGTAGATACAACTAATTATAGAGAAGTGTATCATTTTTCTATTTTCCCATGTGATTTTTCTCAATTCTAGTTGGTTTTTCTTTCTTCTACCTATTCGTCTATTTTGCACACTATGCTGTTTATATTGCTTTAGAATCACCTATTTGGGGCTCCTTAGATTGATAGGTTGTTTCAATTACCTTGACAGTAAAAAAATTTTATTCTTCTATCAAGTGAGCTGATTATGATTAATTTTGACAAAAAATTATATATGTGGAAGACCCTTCTATAGTTGAATGCTCGGAAAAGATAGAAACAGTTTTGAGGGGTTTTGTAGGAGAAGTCGTGGGAAATATAAAAAATTTTCTAAAGTGGCCAAATGCAATTGGTCTTCCTATAATATCATCTAATTAGAGTTTTTAATCCTTCACTGCTTTTGACCTTGGATCATTTGTTTTGTTTTATCATTAAAATGAGCTATCCCTTTTGTTATTATTATCATTATGTTCTCCTCATTTTCTTTAACAAGCCTACTTTATGCTTGATAATTGGCATCCTTTTAGATTTCTTGATATGGATTTTGATTTCAAGCTGCAGCAATCTCTATTTGGTTTGCTTTTCTTCTAGTGGCTTCATTTTTGCTTCACCCTGAAAGTTTTTTTAGCTCACGTGAATATATCCATGTTCAAACCTTGACACTTCATTTTATTTTTCCTTTTGATTTAGTGCATCAACTTTAATCTCCGTGGTTACTCTATTTCTATTCATTTTGCCTATGCATATCCATGTTCACGTGAATATATCCATGTTCAAAGTAAGTTTCACGGTCCATGTATGAAGCACAAAAAATCAAGCATACCTAACACCAGTTGAAACCGAGTTGAATTTATACCGTGAGGATTTTCAACCTATGTATTGGTGTTGGACAGCATATGGTGAGTATGAACCAGATGTTCAGTAGGATTGTATTGGTGTTTCATCAAATTATGCCCCTCCAACGGAATATGATCCTAGCATATGAAGAAATGCTTTTTGATACAATTAGAGCTCATTTCGTTTAGAATGTTCCTAAGGATGATCAAGCGCCGAACAGTGAAGCCTAAATTTTTTTCTAATTTACTAAATGTTGCACAACAACCTTTGTGGGAAGGTTGTACCACGAATTAAAAGTCATCAATAGCACTGAGAATATTGAGCATTAAATTATATTACAATATATCTAGATAATGCTTTAATCAAATTGTACTATTCTGAAGAAAACAAACCCTAAGAAAATTTTAATTTCATAAAACCGCTAGAGAACAAAAATATTGGTATCAAAGTTAGGGTTATTATTTCATAAGATAGATTGTTGTGTTAATGGTTGCATATTATATTACAAGGCAAAAGAAATAGAGAGGTAATGCAAATTTGGTGGTGCTGAGAGATTCAAATCAAGAGATTGAAAAAATAAAAAATTACAAAAATTTTTCACACAAATGTCTCTTCTATTTACCCCCACATTCTACGGCTTCAAAGATGATTCGTTTCTACACATACAGGTCCTCACATAACATAGCATAAGAACAGATTTGTTGATACCAACTCTTTGGGTCATCGTCAGATGAGGAAGCCTGGAATATTTCGAACGTACTTACCTGACTTTGTTGTTGAACCACACAACATTAAACTTAGTTTATGTGTATATAGGTTTACGCCATACAGTCAGACTGCAACACTGCTTATCTTGGCCCGTGATTATTACAAAATATAACTGGCCTCTGATTTGTGCATGACCATGTCGTTCTATTTCTAACGTTGATCATATCATGTCTACATAGCTCAAAAAGAAAAACTATTAACTACTTACAACCTCTAATAGATGAGCTTCAAACATTATGGGAAACGGACGTGCTTAATAATAATATTACTATGAAACAAAATTTTTAACTTAAAGTTGCGCTAATGTAGACAATTAGTGATTTTCCAGGTTATGGGATGCTATCCAGTTGGAATATTGCGGGAAAATTAGATTGTCCTTACTGTATGGATCTGTACAAGGCATTCACCTTAAACCACGCCATCCCCAATTAATAACTAAGGGCAATTTATGATAGATGATTAATGAAATACTAAAGATAATTGAGAGCTCAGAACTAGCTTCAAATCTTTTGTTGTTACATATGATTGGACAAAATGAAATATTTTTTTGGGTATTTCATACTATAGAACTAATTTGATTAGACATAATTTCAATGTTATGATAATTGAGAAAAAAAATTTGATAACATCTTCAATACTATGATGGATTATAAGAGCAAAAATAAAGATAATATCAATGCAAGATTGAACTTCAAGGAGTATTGCAAAAAGAGAGAGTTTGGACTTCAAGAGATAAAGACAAGTAAACTAAGAAAGTCAAAAGTTAAGTATCGTCTAATATTGGATCAACAAATAATATTACGCGAACGGATGCATTTTTTGAAATTTTCTTGCGGATATATGTCCAACTTGAACAGTTGCGTTGACGTGGGAGCAAAAAAGATAATTGACATTAAAAATCATGCATGTCACATTTTCTTTGTAATTTTTATTGTCAATTGCATTTAGTACTCTGTCAAATTCAATACTTAGTTCATTAATCAAAATTTGAGCATTTATTAAAAACATATGTTTAGGAAATATGAATATTGATGTGTTGAGAAAACTTGAAGTTAGTACTTCATTAATATTATATAAACTCGAGCAAATATTTTCTCCTAGTTTTCTTAACTCTATGGAGCACCTGCCCATATATCTATGTTATGAGGCTATACATGAGAATTTAGTACAGTACGAATGGATGTATCCTTTCGAGGGGTATGTCATCTTAATGTTTAACTTTTTTATATTATAAAGATTTATTATCATAATTTATTAAAAATGTTTCAATGTTTCATTTTTAAAAAAATTAAAAAAAAAAAAACTATACAAAATAAAGTACGTCTAAAGGGTTGAATATGCAAAGTATGCTTGTTCTTTCAGAAAATAATATTATGTTATTATTATGTTGAACAACATCATCCAATACATCAAACCAGTGGAGAGATGTCTTCACAGTCCAAATTATTTGTAATTTAGATATCAAGAGAAATATCAAAGAGGCATGTTACATGCTACCTCAATTTCGAGTGGTGGTTTTAAATATTCTTCTTAACTGCGACAAAATCCAAGCATTTAGACATTAAGATTTCTACTAATTAGAAACTATTACTCATAATTTCATATTAACTTGCTCATATAACTAATAATGATGTGAGCAAGTTGTTTGTCAACAATTTAAACATAGAGAACAACTCTGTCATAATAAAAAAAATTAAAGAAAAATTTCTGATATGTTTCAAATTATATGTTTTTTTTTTACATTTAAGTAACTCTTCAATTCAACAATATGTAAGTTGGTTGCTCAAATTCAAAATAATTATATTTTGAAATTTGTAATAGGTTCATAATCAGAGTAATAGAGTTATGGGTGAGGACTTATTAGATCTTGTTTGAGCATCTAATCACAATGTCACTACATGACAAATACTTAATGTAAATGGTTATACATTTCACACAAATTCTTGTGTGTAATAAAGAAGACGTATAATTGTGATGCCTGAGTCAGAGGAAACACCCAATCGGATAATGAGATCAACTACTACATCATTCTACAAGTAGTAGTGCAGTTGCGATATCCACGTTGTGTTAAGTGCAACATATATTTATTCAACTATGAGTAATTTGATTGTGTTCTTAATCAAGGTATAAGAACACTAAACTCATATGATATCACGAAAGTTAAAATGAACATAAGATATGTGAAATTTGATTTATTTGTTCTAGCACATCAAGCTAGTCAGATTTATTATCTTGGATACTCTGGTATATTTTGAGCTGAAATGAGATTCATGAGTTACCTTGATTTAGAATAAATTGAATTTATTATTGCTACATGTGTATAACTAAAATTTCTATTTCAAGTTATAACCATTCAGACAGGTCATTACGCATATCACAGAGTTCATTAATAGTAGATATGATGCTACGTATCTCTCCTAGAAGATCCTGATCGTGATTCCAGGCATGTGGTTCAAAGGGTTCGAGATAAAATCAGTTGATATGAATTGGAATTATAATGTTGTATTATTAATAAATATTGTGTAACATTTATTTTTCACTTGTTTAAGTATCATCAGAAGATCCAACATAATTTTTAGGATCGATTCAGGCATCGGTTGGGTGATTTGCTCACAACGGTCTGTAGGGGCGAAATTGATCAGATTATGGGCAACTCCCAAATATCAAGGGAAGAGAGATACAAGCCAACATAACTAAAGAACCTAGGGAGACGAGCGCCGCACTCCACATTAGAGTATCGGTCCCGTGCATAGAGCACTAGAGAAAGTTGACAAGATTCACTCAATACTTAATAATTCATTGATGCAATTATCTGATACTTACTATTTTTTCATGTTCACAGATTTAGGAGCTTAGTCAGTCACCCACCACTGCAGAGTAGCATTTCCAAATACATCAACGCGTAGGGATGCAACAGTGAGTCTTTGACCTTCCAACCTATCTCGACGTATCTATGTAAGTAAAAAAAAAATTATTTTTTTACAATTTAATTACATTTTTAACGTAAATTATTAATTATACCTTGATTTTAATTTTATAGAACGATTACGAGCACATTTGGGACACAC
>NEWO01000016.1:2076383-2093089 GCA_003013225.1 Phalaenopsis aphrodite
TTATAACTAAATCTTTACATTATTTATATAAATGAGGATCATCCCAAAATTAAGATTTTGCATCATAAATAAATTTCTTTTTCTGTTGTTTTGTCAATCCTTATGGTAAAATACTACTAAAAATATAATTTAAAATATCAGCATACCAAGGTATTTCTCATTCTTTTACAGCATAAAGTTGTTCATCAGGAAAAGTATCTTTAATCTCTTTTTCCAAATCATGTATTTCTTCTTGTTCTAACCTCAATAGATGATAAGGTATTTGATTATCAGTCAATTTCCTATCAACTACTACAAAATCAAACTCTTGTATCAGAAGTATCCATCTAATTAATCTTGGTTTTGCATCTTTCTTTTGCATTAAATATTTAATAGCAGAATGATCAGTATGCACAACACATTTAGTTCCAATCAAATATGATCTAAATTTATCAAAAGTATATACAATGGTTAATAACTCTCTTTCAGTGGTGGTATAGTTAATTTGAGCATCATTAAGAGTCTTACTAGCATAATATATGACCTTGAAATATTATCATTTTTTGCCCTAAAACAACTACAATTGCATAATCGCTAGCATCCTGCATTAGTTCAAAAGGTTTCTCCTAGTCGAGTGAAACAATTATAGAAGCAGTGATACATTTTTTCTTTAAAGTTTCAAAGGCTTTAAGGCAATCTTGGTTAAACTCAAATTTTACATCTTTTTCTAGAAGTTGGCATAAAAGTTTGGTAATTTTTGAAAAATCTTTGATATATCGCCTGTAGAATCCAACATGTCCTAAAAATCTTCTAAATCCTCTTACATTAGTAGGTGGATGTAGGTTCGATATAACCTGAATTTTTGCATGATCTATTTTCATGCTATTTTCTGAAATTTTATGTCCAAGAGCAAATTCCTCTAAAACCATAAATTGACATTTCTTTCAGTTCAAAACAAGATTAGTCTTTTTACAACTTTCCGGAACTTTCTCTAATTGATTCAGACATATTTCAAAGGAAGTTCCAAATACAGAAAAATCGTCCATAAAAACTTCAATTCATTTTTAATCAAATCACTGAAAATTGACATCTTATATCTTTAAAATAATTCAGGTGTATTACATAATCCAAAAGACATTCGCCGAAAAGCAAAAGTTTCATAAGGACTATTAAATGTTGTTTTCTCTTGATCCTCAGGAGCAATAGGTATTTAGTGATAACCGGTATATCCATCTAAAAAATAAAAAATATTTGTGCCCAGCTAATATATCTAACATCTGGTCCAAAAAGGGTAAAGGAAAATGTTCCTTCCGGGTGGCAGAATTTAATTTTCTATAATGTATGCAGATTCATCATCCAACGACTTGTCTTGTTAATATTAATTCATTATGTTCATTTGTCACTTCAGTTACATCTCCTTTCTTCAAAACACATGAATTGGACTCACCCAAGCACTGTCTAAAATATGATATTTTATCCCTGCATCTAACCATTTTATAATTTCTTTCTTTACCGCTTCTTTCATCATAATATTCAATCTCCTTGAGGATTTGTTCTTGGTTTATGTTGATCTTCCAATAAAATTCTATGCATACTGATTGAAGGACTGATTCATTTTATATCAGCTAATGTCTATCTAAAGGCTTTCTTATATCTTTTCAAAGTTTCTAACAACTGTTGTTCTTGCGCATCATTTAGTTACTATGACAAGTAGTGTAAATGAATCTCCTAAGAATGCATACTTCAAATGTGTAGGAAGTGTTTTCAATTCAAGTTCATAGGATTTCTTAATAGATGAAATCAAATTGTTGTCATTTTCTGTAGGATCTAATATTTCAAATTTTTTCTGAACATAATCCAGTTCTTCCGTATTCACTTCCATAGACTCATCTTGGATTTTATCCTCATCTTGATATTCTACATATTCCTTTTCAAACTCACTTTCATATGTCTTTTTGAAATATCCAGGGCTCAAATACTCATTATTATCCATTCTGAAGCACTCAATCTCTTGTTCTTTTGTAGGGTATCTCATTGATTTTGCAATATTAAATGTAACCTCTTGATCACTAACTCTCATAGTTAGTTCTCTCTTCTGCACATCTATCAAAGCTCTTCCAGCGGCTAGAAATGGCCTTCCTAAAATAATAGGAATTTCTTTATTTTTCTCCATATCTAATACAACAAAGTCCATCATTTCCTACATATCTAATACAACAATAGAGGTCGGAAAAAGTTTTGTAGCTAGTCCGTCCTATAAGATCATTGACGTTCGTAGAACGTTAAAAACTTTGTAACCAGTCCGCCCTATGAACAGTGGAGAGTTTCCCTATGAGAAATCGGAGGGGGAAGCCCTCCACATTTCCACGCCAAAGCTGTAGGCGGCGATGCCGCAAATCAAAGTGCATCAGCCCTAGGTACCTATGTGAGGTCGTTAGGACGAGTTTGACGTGTCGTCGAGTGGTTGGGTTTCATTGTGTGTGCATGAACCATTTGATGCATTTTGGCATGTTGATCATATTGCATGTCATATGCACTATCATTTGATCACTTTGGTTCGGCCGGCCACCCTGGACCGGTCGACCGACCACTTTGGTTCGACCGGTCACCGTGGCCTAGTCGACCTGCCACTTTGGCTCGACCGATTACCACGACCCGGTCGACCGATCATTTGCATGTTATTGCATGTTGTCCATGATCGTATTGCATGTTGTGCATGATCGTATTGCATGTTTGTGTATATGTGTCTGCTTGTTCTTTTGCATGAGTGTCATCACTTGTTTGCATTGCACTTTTGTTTGGGCCACTGCCGTCACGGCATGCCCATCTCTGGGTCACTGCCTCCTCGGCGTACTCACCTACACGGGCCACTGTCATCACGGTATGCCTATTTCCAGGTCACTGCCTCCTCAACATACCCATTTGTGCGGGTCGCTGCCGTTACGACATGCTCATCTTTGGGTCATTGCCTCCTCGGCATACTCGCTTGCACGAGCCACTGCCGTCACGACATGCCCACCTTCGGGTCATTACCTCCTCGGTATACCCATTTTTGCGGGCTCTGAATGTTACCT
Organism: Phalaenopsis aphrodite; assembly: GCA_003013225.1. Lineage (NCBI taxonomy): Eukaryota > Viridiplantae > Streptophyta > Magnoliopsida > Asparagales > Orchidaceae > Phalaenopsis > Phalaenopsis aphrodite. The sequence goes on from NEWO01000016.1 coordinate 2,079,437, forward strand.
CCTCGGCATACACTGCCGTCATGACATGCTCATCTCTGGGTCGCCGCCTCCTCGGTATACTCATTTTTTGGGTCGCGTTGTTACGACAAGCCCGTCCTTTCTAAGTCACTATGGTCACGACATACTCGCCTTCACTACTTTGGTGCACTTATCATATGTTTGTTGCATATCCTACATATTTGCATGTTTGCTCGGTGAGTACCTCTCAGGTAAGGTATAATTCCTCTTTATAGGTATCCTTTTACTCGATGCAAACTCACTTGTAGCCGATGTCAGCTAGTTGCATGACACCCCGGGTCCCCGGGCAGGTATAATTCCTCTATAGGTAGCATGTTCCATCGGTACATCCTATTTGTGAGTGTCATGTTGCATGTAGCATCCTTACATTCATCTGTATGGTGTGTGTTCGCCCTTTTGGGCACTCGTTGTGATTGTCTTATACTTCGATCGAGCAGTCACAATGTGGGCTTTCTGCATGCTTGTCTTTTTGCCCATTCCTCAACGACTTGTCCTACTCGTTAGGAGAGTGACCTTGTATTGGTCGCGTTGCCTTAACGATCATTGCTTGCTAGGTCGATCCCGGTGAGCAATGCGAGTTAAGTCATCGAGATTGACACGAGTATGACTGTGCTAAAGATCTAATAGACCTAACTTGTGTCCCCACTCTTCGTGACACCCTTTAGCTCCTTTGGATCTTTAGGATGAGGCTGGTATGACGACCCCGTCAAAGTCGTACTATACCCAGACTTACCCAACACTTAGATATTAGGTTGATGCACTTTTCGTTAGATGGTGTGCTAGGCTAGGATTTAGGGTGCTAGGTAGTCTTTTTGATGTCTGGCAATTATTCTCTACTGGATTGGTTGCTCTAGCCAGACATTTTTCTTTTGCATTGTGCTTATGGTGTGACTGCATGTTGCATATGTGTGGTAGTGTGTTAGGGTGTTCTTCTGGAGGGAGCCATACCTATTTATGTACACACAGGTACCGCTATGGGGGAGCAAGTAATGATTTCTAATAACTTACTTGCATGTGATATTTAGTTCCCGTGCTTTTAAGGCATGACTCATGATACATTATTTGCATGTGAGCTTTCCCGCTGACATTTGTTTTCATGCAGGATTAAATTTTTTTCATTTTCCATGTACTTTTAGAGTCTAGGAAAGTCCATTGAGCTTTCCCGCCACTGATCTGCTTCATAAATAGACTCAGTCGGTGAACATGGCGCCGCAAATGATTCATTTTTATATCTGGACTTAGTCAGGTGATCTTGACACCACGATTGGGATGGGAATAGATTCAAGGTTGAGTATTATAACCTTGAATTCTATGATGTGGGAGTGACACAAGATATCTGTACAATTGGGCTGCTCAGGGTTGTTGCCACAACTATCGTCCGAACTTCAGTTCCTCGAGTGTTAGCTTATCCCAAGATAAACATTAGAGAGAAACCATGTTAAAGGACGCGACGAATTTCAAACGTACCTTTCACCTGTCAATTAGGGTTCCAGCAAACCTGAATCATCTAGAGGACATGTAAAGTTTCCAATGGCGTGGTGATAAGTTCAATTGGTTATTCAAATCATCAGGTGTCGACAGTTCATTTCCCAGTATATGCCTGATATTTGAAGACTTCCTGGAGAGCGACAAGAATGGCGTTCAGAGTTCTAGATATGTTAAGTGAGGTTCTTATTACGCTTCCTGTTTGAGATGTATTTCTCCTTGTTGGTATCACTTTCCTCCTTTTTGTGATCGTTGTGCTCCACTTCTTGTTGACAACATGACTTCATCCTCACCACACCTTTTTAAATTATTGAATCAAAATATGTCTGTGAGACATACTCAAGAAATAGAGCAATGAAGGATGAGAGAAAAAGAGGGATAAATGAGAGCAATATCATAGTAATGAATAGTAAATTTGTGTATCAGTTATTCATGAAATGGACCCCCCTACTTAGAGGAAATGGTCAATGTATAATTATAAGTTGTACCCTTAAATTATGTAAGTACGTTGGGGTTTCAATCTGTACGTAAATATGGCCTGTGGAGCCCATACGTATGGTCGTGCAGCTATTAGACTAGGCAGCTATTATATCGGGCGGTCGTCAGGCCGAACGATTGTGAGTTTTGGTGACTGCTTGCTGGGGATCCATACCAACCGCTCTTGAACGAGATGATCCATTTTACCTTCTCGGTCTATTAGGGTTGAAGGCGACATGTTCATTTGAATGGATCTAGTCCGATAGATTCTTCAGGGATGAACTAATCTTCATTCATTTGAGGGGCTACGTCTTCTTGGTACGTGTCGGTTGGTTGGCTAAGCATGTGGTTTTAGATCATCCTTGGTAGAGATGTCTTTGTGATTTGTATCGATACCTTCTTATTTACATATTAAAGCAAGATTTAAGATGAATAATCAAACTTGAGAAGAGGGCCAACCATACTGGCAGATCGATCTTCGTTGATCGTTGTTCAGGGATGGCGTTTGATCGGGAGGTTGGACTCCAATTAATTTGTTGAAAGATCATAAGCCTCGATATTTTCCATCACAAACACTTGTCTATTGTCGATTAGCCAAGATGGTCCTTGGTCGATTATCCTGAGACCATCCAATTGATCCTGAATTCTTTAGCCGTAAACTCCAGCTTTTGATTTCTTTTGTCAAGCTACGTCGAGATCTATGCATACCATTTTTTGGTGTTCACATGCATTAAATTGGGGCATTTATTACACAAAATTCCTACGCATATAAATATCTAATATGTAAATTTTATATTTTATATTTATACCACCCAAATAATTAATATAACATCAAAAATATCATCACATTAATTTAAAAAAAATGAAATATAAATTTTTATGCATAGGAAAGTTGTTATATATGTAAATACAAAAGAATTGAATGGTATGCATGTAAATCTTCAATAAATTTTAATTTTATTAGTAACGAAGTAAGACGCTGAGGAGCGCTGAACTCTGTGGCAGTCATGGAGAAAAAATATTACATCAATACTACGCACGTTGAAGTAACGTGCGTACCCAATAAAATCACGCCACCACATCCAGCGTGACAGAGAAAAAAAAAATGGCGGAGTAACATGGAGAATATTCTCTTCTGTGTTATTCATGTGTTATTGTGTGCTATTCATGTGTTATTGTGTGTTATTCATGTGTTATTGTGTTATTATAACACCAAAAATATTCTCATGACACAATAACACATGAATAACACACAATAACACCCGAATAACACACAATAACACCCGAATAACACAGGGAATATTCCCGACAGAAAAAAGGCGGCACAGTAACACGAGGGAATATTCTCCTCCGTGTTATTCATGTGTTATGATGTGTTATTGTGTTATTATAACACCAGGAATATTTCCAGGAGACAATAACACATGAATAACACACAATAACACATGAATAACATATGAGAGAATATTTTACGTGTTACTCCGCCGTTTTTTTGTCTCTGTCGCGCCACGGGGTGGCGTGGGGTGATTTGATTGGGCACCCACTGCGTGCGTAGTACTGATTTATATGTTCTTTGAAGAAGAGAAACTTCACGGGGTGTTCGCGGAAGAAGCCCGAAATGGGCGGCGACCTTTATGCTCTTGATTTCGATGGTGTTATCTGCGATAGCTGCGGCGAGAGCTCCATCTCCGCTCTTAAGGTTTCAAAAACTCTCCTCTAATCACTCCCACTAGTCCTCCCTTTTCCCCAATCTTCCTTTCACGTCTTTGTAGCTTTTGGATTTGAAACAATCCGGTGAGTAAATTTTTTTTTGCCCTTTTCGTCCCTTTGTAGGCAGCTAAGATCCGATGGCCAGCACTTTTTGAAGGAGTGAGCACCGAGCTGGATGAATGGATAATCGATCAGATGCGCGTTGTGAGTTCCTTTTTCCTCACAGTAATAAGGAATTTCGCTGCTTGTGGTTCTGCTCTAGTCGCAGTAACTCGTTGTGTTAACTTTGTTTCAATGAAAGCTCCAGGGCTGTCTTTTTAGGGCTAGGTCTAGCAAAGTTTCAATTGATAAGAAAATTTGTGGAGTTCTTTGTGCTGAATCTAATCTGCTAGCTAGATAAATCGGAGCGTTCTTTGCTCAACGTGGCTGAACTCTTCAGACGAGTGGCTCTTGCGATATAATTAGATTGATATTTTGTGAGATCAAGGAGATTTGGTTCAGCCGATCATTGTTTCACCAATCTGAACTGAAACGAGGGGAAAAGTGATATTTGTTATTGTATGACCAAAATTGTTCATAGCAGACCAGCAGATGTGGAATTCGGCTTAATGGATTTCCCCTTCCTGGTCCAGCCCTGCACGAAGGTCTAGCCCAAATAACCAGGAGCGGCACACATATTTGAACATACACCATTTGAGTGCGAATGGTCAAGTACGAATGGCAGAGTACCAGCACATCGAATGCAAGTGATTGAGTAAAAATCCTAAGACACAAGGGAGCAAAAGTTGATGAATATAAGATAATCCGGGAATACCGATCCATTCATCCACGACTTCATGACTTGAGGAGGAGATTTCCAGGGAAGGAGACCAACTAGGTGCTTGATGTGACTAGACGAGATGATGTTCAAATGCCGCCTCCATTGATGATAGAAGACCAAAGATAATATAGCTTAAACTCTCAAACATTAAAAGACAGATCTTGACAAGAAAAAATTCATCGAGATCTAAGTGTAATCATAGCATATGTACATTTTATATAGAGAAGGTACCCCTATATAAAGGTAAAAGTTAATGTAAAGAGGAAGATCTGTTTTCCTTCCCATTTTAGAGAACTCTTTTCCATTGAATACAACACCCAAAACATAAAACAACATTCCTCTTCACTCCTCTCTACTCTTCCCCATTTTCTGCTCCTTTCCTCGTTGTATCCCTTGGGTGTGATCCCATTGACAATACTTGATCTAAGATCTTTAAAAGATGTGATGAATATAGATTATACCACATACAAGAAGAGGAATCACACAATTAGTTGAATCGAGTAATAGAGAAGTCACAAGCCACATTGGTTGTAAACTTGTGCTAGATAATTTGTGAATCAACCAATTAATGAACTTAAAGATCAAATGATAAAAATGATCAAAGAAATATTCACCCAAACAGTGGCACTATCACCCTGACTAGTGGTCCCATCGCAACAATGAGAACCCAACTCCAATGTTAAAAGGACTCCCTCGCCTGCTCCGACAAATGAGGATGATCTTTATTATTTTGATAGCACGTGTTTGATCCCTTCTGATCGTGATAGGAGGGTTGGAACCCCCCATGCGCATTAGTTAGAAAAATACTTTCTCCTGAGAGATATCCAAAGATAAAGCGTCGGAGCATTTCAAGATTCCATCTATGGAGCCCTACCGAGGACAATCAGACCCATCCAACTACATGTATCTTTGATCTTTCGAATCGATTGTTTGTTCATTAAAAGCAAATGATGCACTGAGGTGCTGACTATTCTTCACGAATCTAAAAGAGTTGGCCCTCAAGTGGTTTAATTGTTTAACATTGGGAGTTATAACAACTTTCGCGGACTTTCAGAGAATGTTGATAGCATAATTTGTCTGCACTTAGAAGCCTTAAAAGAGTTCAAAAGCATCGCTACGTATTAGTAAAGAACCTAGAGATATCTCATAAGGCTTCGTGACTCACTTATAGAGAGAGAAGTTAGAAATGCGAGACCGACAACCTGTGACCTCCCTTGTCACCCTGTCATAGGGACTAAGAGAAAGTTCATTCCATTACATAATTGACTTACAACGCCCATAGACCTTAGCGAAATTCTTGTAACTCGCTAATAATCATATATCGAGAACTCCTCGCCAGTTTCCACATGACTGAGCATTCAGAGAGACAATTGTTGAAGATGAATTTTCACAAAGTTGATTGGGGAATGCATCATCACTGCGACCAGTCGTAAGGCGGGGATTCACAAAGCGGCGACCTCACCTGTTCTAATAAATGATCCATGTACAGGAAAGGAGAATTCACCCACTGGGAGGACGAAGTCAATATTAGGAGAGGCGAGTTGACCACCATATGGAGAGAAAATCACTATTTCCAATCCACCAAATACTGTAACAGACTTCTTTGAGTGTCTCCATGGCGAGGTTGTAGAGACCATCCAAAATAAAGATTACTTTCGCAAGTCGATGCTTATGAAGGTAGGAGGTTCCTGCTCGGTCCCCGGAGGAATTGCACTTATAACTACGACCTAGGTCATAACACAAAGGAATTTCACCACCTCCAGAACCTAGTTAAAGAACTAATCAATGCAAGAAGTTGAAGGAGTTCATGTTATCAGGCGCAGTGACTCAAAGGCGAGAAAATGCTTCGACCAAAGAGATACAACGAACTTGCTTGTGCCCAGATGATTCATATCACATGCATTGTCCTAGCAATACTCAATGGAAATGGGGTATGAGCTTCTCTTCGAGCCTGCTTTAAGAAACTTCATTCAAGAGAAATGTGTTTGACGACTTCATCTCTACACCGAGTAGTTCATCAACCTTTTATTGTCTTCATAGAGGAGGATCCTTCCTTGCCGTCACTTGTCTAGACAAAGACAAATAATTTACTATCATGGCTGACTTTGTCGTGGTTGACTCCCTAATGACATATAATGCTATATTGATTTCACTTAATACATTCAGAGCTATTGTCTCCACTTATCATGTCATAGTTAAGTTCCCGAGCAAGGGAGAAGTCACTATAGTCAAAGGCGACCTAGTGCAGTTGCTTACCAGTTATTTGTGAGTATCGAGTAGCATACAACTAAGTGTTAGAGCTGGACACCCAATAAGAAATTGACATGGAGTTCATTGAGACAATTAAGGAGATTGTCGTTGTAGAGGAAGACATAGAGTTTTTTGACTAAGTGTTGTTTTTACGCTATTCTAAACATTCATTTTCTTTCTCTTATTTCTGTTTTGACGTTTGCCACAAATTTATGCAATTTTTTCATTTTCGGTAATCGAAGCAGGTGTCAAACTTAAGTAAGAAGCATCGACTTAGTTTACAAGCTTCCATAAGGGTTATTACCATGAAATCAACTAGGAAAAGGAGGATTGAGGGAATGGAAAGAAAAGGGAAGAAAAATTGGCAGTATCGGAAAGCTAGATGTATGCCAAGAAGCATGTTTAAGGCATGTTTTAGCAACTAAAGTTAAGATTTGGGCTAAATCACGATATAAGCCCAAATTTTATGAATTCCTACGATGCCTACAATTTTCAAGTTGTTTATATGATGAGTGAGCTCGAAACAAGCATGTGGGAACTCGTTGTAGGGTCGTTTCATCTAGTTAGGTGAAATAATCTCGTGATAACTTTAAAAAAAATAATTGTGTATAGGTTTTCATGTGATTCCTGTTTAACACTGTTGCATTTAGAATTTCTTATATATTGTGGATGAATATCTGCATTGAATATATGAATATAAGTTGACTTCTCTTATGATACATACAATGTTATGTTATGATATAGATGAATATGCTTATAAAATCATTACTTGCAGGTATTCATTTGTTATGATTCATGCATGGTATATGAAATATATGTGATGAATGTTTGATTCAAAAATAATGATTTAAATGTCATAAGTGATGTTATTGGTAGACTATTACACGAGTATTTGCAAGTACACTATGCTGAAATATAGTATTCCTGACTTATGATGTTCGGGCGGTGACAAAATTCTAGAAATCATTGTGATCATACGATGACAAAACACATAAAACTGTTAGTATATCAGGGGGATTATTGATAACTGTTATGCTGGGTGGGCAACATTTATCAATGTTAATATAACTTTTGGGGCAGCGTGACGACACATGATAAGACAAAACATATAAATAGTTGAGATCTATACATTTACAAGTGATATTACTATGAACTAGTTTATAATTCTTATGAACATGCTTATGATTTATGTTGATGACTACACATGAATGAATGACATACATGTTTCATACAACAATCACGATTTTCTATAATGCAAGTTTTTTTTTTACGTGTGATATAATTCTAGTATGTTATGACTTGAGTGTGGACATGTACAGTTACATACAAGTGTGCACGTTTCTCTTTCGCGTGTAAAATTTTATTTTAGTTCTAATTATTTCGCTGAATTTGTTGTTCACTCTATATTGTTTATTTTCAAGAAGACGTCAGGTGTATCAGAATGAGTAGCCAAGTGTGACTTTTACAGCTCTTGCATTTATAGTTTTGGGAGCTTGTACAGTCTTTTAGGTATGTATTTTATTTTTGTTAAATTTAATAGCTCTCTATAGTTTATATATTTTGATGATATAATTTTCTATGCTTCCGAGCTTATGTGAATTTGAATGAGATGAAATGTATCAAGTATGTTTGTGACAATTTAGTTAGACTAGTCCATTGCTCACTGGCTCCTAATTCTGCAAGACGGGATAAGTAATGGTGAGAATTTTGTCGGTTGAATTGTCCGCCTCTATCGCATCTCAGCCGACCATTAAGGGGACAGTTGGGGTGTGACAGTACATCATTCATTTCCACCACTTGTTGTGAATTTACCAAGCCCTGCTTTCATTTTGAATTATGAATGAGATTGAAAATTCAAAAGTTCGTCTTCTTTGAAGGATCCTGTTTGGTGACTTGAATCTTTGGTTGAAGGTTTGGTGTCTTACCATCGAACTCAATTCTTGGTGAAAATGGATTCTTTTCTTTTCTTTTGTTATCTTGTTGTTTATATTTTACCTCATTAGCATTTCACACACCTCCCAACACCATTCTCCATGTGTCGCCTTCTATCAGATTTACCTCTCACTACACCCCCGAGCTCTCAGGTCGCCTAGCTCTGTCTCAAACTCTATTCCTCACATTGTTATTTTGACCCCCAATTAATGAACTAAGGTAAAAGGGCAATTTTGTAATGTGACACCGCCACCTATCACATCTCACCTACCGCTCACCTACCGGCCACCTACCGGCCACCTACCTCCCACCTACCTCCCACCTACCACTCTCTTGCTTCTATAAATAGAGAGGGTGTGAGGCCTAGGAGAGCAAGGGGAGAAGATATCTTAAGCTACCACAAAGGAGGAGAGAATAGCTATAGAGTTAGAGAGGAGAAGAGCATCTTGAGGCCTTGTATCAAGGTGTCGCTTGAGAGGGAGGCCATAGAAGAAAGATGAGGGCTCATCTCTATGTATAAGCTATGTATTCTCCATTTCTTTTGCCTTAGTGAACTATTTGATTGATTCCCTTCCGTGGACGTAGATCCAATTGGATCGAACCACGTAAATGATCTGTGTTTGCTTGTCTTCTTTTTCGTCTCATTTCTATGCCAAGAAGTACATATCTCACAACACACATCTTAGCTTTTCTCACAGAAGAGGCTGTAAAAAACGTCATCGTTCTTGAGCAAAGAATTTGCGATCAATTTGCTTGTTAAGTAAGATGAATATGATCTAAGCTCAATTTTTAAAAAAGTTGAACTCAAATAATTTTTTGTTTAATCATGTTCGGCTAATTATAAGCTCTCTCTCTCTCTCTCTCTCTCTCTCTCTCTCTCTCTCTCTCTCTCTATATATATATATATATATATATATATATATCTTTTTTTTTATTTGTTGATTATTTAATATATTGGTAGAGTGATACTATCATATTTGATTCATTTTTTTATTTTTATTTTGGTAGGGGGTTCAAAATTGGCTCTTGTTCAGTTTTGAATTCTAACAAGCTGAACACTAACACATTACTTTCAAACAAGCCAAATGTAAACAAAGTACCAACTCGCCCAAACTCGACTCGTTACACTCCTACTGTCACATCCCACTCCAATCTTAGACACCTCAAAGCCATTCTGCTACTGCACAGCCTTTCCCTCATCCCGAGTTATATATCGTTCGGCTCTCTAGTTCTCCACCAAAAGGGAGCCCTAAGCTACCTCCCATCTTCTTCATATGCCATCCCAAGTTATAGTTGTTATGGTTCTTCAATCAGTCTGTCAGATCTGATTTTCAAAACCACTTTTTGTTATGAGCTTCTTGAAGAACAGAAACTTTTTCAAGACATTTAGTGTGACAGGTGTGAGAGAAGTACATTTACATAAAATTTGAAAAGCTACTTGTGGCAGTACTTTTAGAGCTTCTCAGAAAAAAAATTTTATGTGTTACAGTTTTTTCTGTTTTATTAATTTGTTAATTTAATTGTAGGCTATTATGATGAAGATATATTATTATAGCAGCCACAATTTTTACAGCACTCAAGCCAACATTTTTTTTTTGTTCTTATCAAACAATCATTTTTTTTAGTGACAGCACAATAAATTTCAACAATGCTGAGCAAAAACTTACGAGGATGGACATAACTTCTAAAATATGCAATTTTGTTGTAGGGTGCATTTTCATGACAGTAACATTTTACTAAATGAAATTTTCCTTTCGGTCTTTGCAGGTTCGTCCTGTAGTTGAAACTGGTTATGAAAATTTGTTGCTTGTTAGATTGCTATTGGAGATTCAAATCCCATTTGCTCGTCAATCTTCTGTATGTATACCAAATTTAACAATAGTATAATAATTTTTAGCATCTATCTCCGTACTTCACATTTTGCAACATAAAATGCATTTTGCTTTGCCAAAAAACTTAAAATTATAACTTAATTTATGTTCAAGGTTGCAGAAGGACTAACTGTTGAAGATATCCTGGAGAGGTGGTCAGAATTGAAACCTGTAATTATGAAAGAATGGAATGAGAAGAGTAAGGATTTGATCAATCTATTTGGAATTGTTCGCGATGAATGGATGGATAAGGATCTATCAGGTTGGATTGATGCTAACAGGTATTGTTTTTGTGTTCACCCTTTTGCTCTTCTGTATAATATTTTTTAGATGAAAATCTTTTATAACTTTTACTATGATATAGGAGTGATGGTCTGACAGAGTACTCATTTCCTTTTATGTGAGTTTTAGAGGTCAGAATATTCACATTATGAACATTAAAATGCTATTATATAGGAGAGATTACAAACACTCATTGTGCTTATATAGGATAGATTACAAGCACTGCTTTGGTGGTCTTATTCCTTACTCTAAATCGCTCTCTACATATCAAATGAATAAAAAATAGGGGCATTTACGTACAAACCACCCAATTCTTATGTGTTTACATATTCAAAACCTAAATTTTTTTTTTTTACATTAATACCGCCCAAATCTCATACATCACATAAAAATACTACTGCTTTAACTACTAAAATGTAAAATACACTTTTTATGCATAGGCAAGATGACATATATGTAAAAAAATAAAGTTTAAGCGTTACATATGTAAATACATCGGAACCAAGTGGTATGTGTGTAAACCCTCCTACAAAATAAACTAAAATCTTATTTGACTATAGTCGAGGGATTACATTAATACTTGCCATTTTGACTGCATTTACTTCATTAATTTACATAGATTTTGCTTTAGATTTTATCCAGGTATATCAGATGCCTTGAGATTTGCGAGCTCTCAAGTTTATATTGTCACAACAAAGCAGGTGTACTCCCACCTTCTTTTCATAGAAATTTTCTTATACTTTTATGACTCTGGTTTTATTAACCTCATTCTTGCAACTTAAAGAGGACTCCATTAATATTTATTTATAAGGGACATTTACAAACATACCACCCAAATCTTTCTATTAGAAAATACAAAAAAGCTGCTTTTTCCCTCGATATCTGCAATTAATAAGACTGGAGTATTCAAGCTTTATTCCATAAATATAATATTGAAGGATTGTATATGTAATGAAAATTTTCTCAGATGAAATATTTTATAATTATTTTTTTATTTTTTTGCTGATGGCACATAACTGTAGCTTAATCTGTGTTTCTCCCAGAGCCGATTTGCCGACGCATTGTTGAGGAAACTAGCAGGAGTAGAAATTCCTTCTGATAGGATCTACGGGTTAGGGTCAGGGTTAGTAAATTAATTCTGCTATTATTGTTATTATATTATTATTTATCCTATATTTATGATAATTGTTATTTTCTCTTACTTTCAGCCCAAAGGTAGAGGTTTTAAAGAAGCTGCAAGCAATGCCACAGCATCAGGGCTTGAAACTTCAGTAAGCTGTGCTAACTTCTCAAGGAAAATGTTAACATATCACACAATTCTTATGCATTTACATATCTAACACTTAAATTTTTATATATATATATATATATATATATATATATATATATATATATATATATATATATATATATATATATATATATATAGAACTCAATTTTTTAACATCTTATTGAAGATAGCACTAACAATAGGGTTCTATGTAAAAGCATTTTCATGCATATGTTTTAATGTAATTATGACAATAAAGTATTATTTTAGTAAATATCAAAGTTTGGATATTATATATTAAAAATACTTAAAAATTGTGTGTTATGTTGATTTTTTTGTGATTAGCTGCTTCAATTAAATTATAAGTACAGATGAACTAAATGAAAACGAACAATATATATTCTTTGTTTATTTCCTTAAGCAATTTGGTGCTAATACCTTGAATATTTAGTACATAACAATGAAATGAAAATATAGTCTTTTTCTACATAATTCCTATGTCTTTACATATCTAACACTAGTACATTAATTTTCCATATATACGCTACTTTGCCTATGCTCAAAAGTTGCATTTCACTTTTTAAACAATTAGTGATAGTGATATTTTTTATGTGATATAAAACTTTAGGTGTTAGATATGTAAATACATAAGAATTACTTGGTATATATGTAAGTATGCCTTATATTTTCTCAGGTGACTTGTGGAAGTGTAAAGATTGTAAATTTATTATATTATTGTAAAAAATGAACTGAAACATAAACATATTCGTTTTTCTTACTTTCAAAATCAAATTTTTCAGATGAAACAAATCGAATTTCATTGCTCAATTTATTCATGTAATATTGTCTGTCAAATTAATTTCTTGGGCTAATCTGCTCTTTCGCTTCTACTTAGTTTTGTAGAAGATCGTCTTGCAACTCTAAAGAATGTCATTAAAGAGACAGCATTGGATGGATGGAACTTATATTTAGGTAATTGTCTTCTTCTTCTTCCTCCTCTTTTTTCCCACTTCCTTGCAGCCGCCATTGATGAACTGCAAGCTTTTTTTTCTTCCAGGGGCATTTACACACATTGTGCACAATTCTAGTCTATTTACATATCTCACGACTAATATTTCATATTTACAAACATAACTCTCAAATCTTCAGTACTCATTTTTATGTAAATAAGAAAGTTTAGGTGTGAGATATGCAAATAAATAAGAACTGTATGCTAGCTATGTAAATTTTCATTATTCTTATTAACCAAATTGAGCATCAAATTCATTTATTTTCAAGCAGGAAGATGGGGCTACAATACTGAGAAGGAGAGGGAAGAAGCAGAAGGTATGTCTCGAATTCAGCTGCTGGATCTTTCAGATTTCAGCAGCAAACTGAAGTAATTAGTCTATCATTTTATTTTATTTTTTGAATATTGAGTGCTTGAAATATAAATTTAATGTGTATTCCAATCAAAACTCATGACAACAATTTAGTACATATTTATCGACTAAGGGATAAAAATGATGGGGATGGCGTCGACCAGTGATGATGAGCAG
>NEWO01000016.1:2098096-2116852 GCA_003013225.1 Phalaenopsis aphrodite
ACTACATCTCTTTCCAAAACACAAGCTCTTATTACATCTCTTTCCAAAACACAACAAACTGAATTGTAGCATCAATGATTGGGACATCCACACTACGCCGTTATGGCAGCCATATCAAAACGTCACTCTCTTCACATACCTTCTAGTTCAAATTCATGTATTACATGCAATCTTACAAAAAACCACAAACAACCATTTGTATCTAGCATAGGACATCAATACAAGTGTCTAGAACTTATTCATAGTGATGTATGGGGTCTCTCCCCAATTAATTCTTATCAATGTTTTAGATATTATTTTGCTTTTATTGATGATTTCTTTATATTTTGTTTGATATTTCCTATGTGTGCAAAATCGGAGATAATATACATTACTATCAACTTCATTAAATCAGTTCAACATCAATTCAATACTACAAATAAAATCCTTTGGCCTGATGGAGGAAAAGAATATAATAATAGCTTAAATACTTTTCTCAATGATCTTGGCATTCTACATCAATATTCATGTTCCTACACACCTGAGCAAAATGGTGTCGTCAAAAGAAAGCAACATGATCTCATTGAGACAACTCGGGCCTTATTCTAACAAACATGCCTCCCTTACAAATTATGGTTTGACAGCCTCCAAACCACCACACATCTCATTAATCATATGCCTACATGAACCACGTCTCACATATCACCATACGAACATCTTAATCATTCCCCTCCATCCTATAATCATCTTCGTGTCTTCGGATGTGCTTGTTATCCTTGGAAAAAACCTCAAACCTCTCATAAATTTGAACCAAGATCATAAAAAAAAAACAATATAAACAAATCAATCCTTAAATCCATATTTCAGTTGTTTCTTTCTAATCTAAGTGCTTCTTAGGAGTCTACAACTATTTCAGTTAACCCGTAATATGCATAACCCATGCATGGATTGTTAGACATAGCACCCAAAACACTGCTATTTACAAAATCTAGCACCCAGGTGCTATTTTTGAACTATTGAATCAATAAATTTATTAGTGTCACAATCAAACCATTGAGAATTTGATAAAAAAGAAAAAAATATAGGATGGGGTTTTATCATGAATTTTGATAATTAAGTGAGAATTTGAAAAATAAATAAAAGAGGGCTAGATTTGTAGATAGCAATGTTTCGGGTGCTATGCATGTAAAAGCCCCTTTATTTATTTATTCGACATATCCGAAAGACATATCCGACACACACACACATGTGTGTGTGTGTGTGTGTGTGTGTGTAGGGCATGGGCATTTATATACATAACACCCAAATCTTTCATATCACATCAAAAATATCACTATTTTAAATTAAAAAAAAAAGTGAAATACACCTCTTCCTACATAAGTAAGGTGGCATATATATGTACAAATTGAAGTTTAGTAGTTAGATATGTAAATACATGAGAACTCAGTGGTATGTATGAAAGTCATCCTTGAAAAAACTAAAAACAAAACTGCCCATTACTGTCAATTATTAGATAAATACCTCTTTCAAATCTTGGCCCCTCTCCATCGTGAACATAATAGTATGCCGGTCAACAGCCATGAACCTAGCCTCAACAGAACCTGTCTTGATGAGATTGCTCCATCTCATTGCAATCACAGGCACATCATCCTAATAATTTAGAGATCTGTCAGTACAAGCACAGGTTAATCAAGTTTTTTACCATGATACTTATGCAGAAAAAATTTATGAACACAGAAGTTATAAATAAATATAGCCCTCAAGATTTCCTTTTAGAGGTTTATTAGTGTGAGGATTGGGTTAGATCATCCAATGTGCTAACGAACCCAATGACAATTGTTGGCCCATCCCACACCGTCCCAAGCCCGCACTACACACAGCTGCCGCACCCAACATTGCTATGGCTTGTAAATGTCACCGCCATCATCTGATCTGCAGGCCGCCGCTGCCTGAGCTTAGCCAGCCACCAACCTTCTTCCTCTTCCCTCGTATTCCTTCATCTTTCCCCATACTACTTTCCCTCTTCATTTTTTCTCCTTCACCCCTTCTTCCTTATCTTCTTTCCAAACAACTCTCTCTCCCTTTTCTCTCAACTTTACTCTTTCGCCGTTCTCCTCCCCTCACTTCTCTAGGGCTATCAACGATCCGATTTCGAGTCAAGTTGAGGTCAGCTCAAAATTGGCTTGAAAAAAATTCGATCCAAAATTTTGGCCTATAGCTCAGCTCGTTTATTTAGAGCAGATCTCGATCCGAGCAAAAATTCAAATCAATTTTCAAGCGATTAATAACCTCGCTAAATTCACAGCCCTAACAACACTAGAATTGTTAACGATCTGATTGTGCGGCTAAAAAAAATTCAATAAAAAATTTTGGCTCATAGTTTGTCTCGTTTATTTCGATCCAAGCCAAAATTCAAATCAATTTTTGAGCGATTAAAGATTTTCAAGCTAAGCTCACAGACCTATTCTTCTCTAACCCCCCTCTCTTTCTCTCTCTTCCATCACCCACACACCCTCTCACTTTATCTCTCTACACAAGACACTCACCCTTTTGCAGTCTCCCTCTCCCTCTCCCTCTCCCTCTCCCCCTCCCTCTCCCCATCTCTCTAATAGAAAGATTAAAAAAAGAAAAAAAAAAGAAAAGAAGCATGGAAAAAAAAAATTGGAGAAAAATGTATCAAGAAAAAAGACAAAGTAAAAAAGAGAACAAAAGAAATAAATTGTAAATTTTGGGTCGCCTTAATATTTAAGTACATGTATATTCTGTAATTGATGCGATGGGGAAAATTATTTGTAAGCCCCCTAAGCTCTCATAAGCAATATACTTGACACAACAAAAATATATTTGTAGACTTTTATGTATGCATATTTTCTAAACAAAACAGGTGCAAAAGATGACAATCATAGCGTCTCTGACAACACCCATAATACACCTTTTTTAGCATGCTAGGTAGGCCAAGTATCCCATTGGATGCCCCTAAGAGGGTGAGACGTCAGAATGCTGCTAATATTTTTTAAAAATGAATTCTCAAGGAACATGAGTTAAACAAATGATTAGACTTACAAGGCAAGAGTTGATGTAGATCCTCTTTATATATCAACTATAAAATTATCATTTCCGTACATCTTAAATAATGTATCTCCTCTAGATTATGATCTTATAAAATTATGTAGCATGCAACAAATAGTAACAATATAACATTGTGTGCATAAACCATAAGGAGACATTCTATTAAAGATTGAAAATCTTGCTTTTAGAACTCCAAAATATCGCTCAATAACACTTCTTAAAGAAGAATGGCTATAATTAAAGATTTCTTGTTTTTGAGGTTGAGCGCCATCTTGATAATCAAGAAAATGATATCTTGTTCCTCTGTATGGTGTTAAGAATTCTGGAATATTAGCATAATCCTGATCAACGAGATAATATTTTCTTGTTTTCGTAAAACACATGTACATACATATTTCAATATAAATATCATTATTAATTACATAATCTGATAAGAATAAAATTGACATACCTTGAGGCGGCATCGGAAAATTTAATTGAGGATTTCAAATTCATTCTAAAAATATTCTTGCATTATTTGTTGTTCCCTCCCAACCCGACAATAAGTGCGCAAACATCATTTCAAATCCACATGCACACGTAACATTTTGGGTTGGCTCTTTATGCTTTCTTCAATAAGAATTTGATCTTTCTAAGGTACATGCGTAGGAAAATAGTGTTCTATCAATCGCACCTATACAATTCTATTCATAAAACTCGCATAAATTAATATTTATAACTAAAGAAACAAATAAATTAATTTTTTAAATTTTAACGTACCTTAAAAAAAGGATAAACCTTGGCTTATACTAGATCTTAGGAGGGATCATCTCAAATGATGGTGGAATAATAATTTCAATTCCCAAGTGACAAATTGCTTCCAAAGTCTTTCTGAAATGTCATGAGATTGTCTCCAATGAATGTTGAAATCGTTCAACAACCACTTTTAGACATTCATTATGCGATAAAATAAACATAAAAATTACAAGTTGTTCCTCTACAGCCAGTCATTTTGAGTCCTTCATAAGACTTTTACGCTTCAATAAGGTAGTAAATTAATGATAACATGAGTATCAATTCTATAATTTTCAAAGCAGCAAGTTGAATGTCCTCGCAGTATTTCAATTACATACTTGTGACTTTGAAGAGTAGAAGTTCGACATGGTTCTTTTGTTAAATAATGTTTATCATAATCATCAACACAAGTAAGAGCGATTGCTAGTTCAAGTTCTTCTTTAATATCACTTTCGAAATCTTATATTGGTCCATATAATGTTTACCTACAATACAAATTGATAAACAATGCAAATCAAACTAAATAAAAAATTGAGAAATAAACTTTGTATTAGAAATCTTGAAGATAAAAAATCACAATACTCTTTTCATTTCCAAGAAATAAAAGTAGATCACTTGTAGGACAGTTCATATGAATATTAACAATGCATCAACACATCAATCACAAGCTTTTAAAATCAAAAACATGCAACATAACCATAACCTAAGCTGATAAGATGTTCGACAACAATAACGAAAGTGAAAAAAAGTAAACATGACACCTTTAAAACACAAACACATAAGATAAGGAGGGCTCATAGGGTTCATCGTGATGAACAAGCCATTTCAAATTAATAATCCAACATTTCCTTCTGCTATCATGTATTTGAAGAAAAATCTTCATCCATATTGCATCTTCTTGTAACTTATGTAAAACTTTCGAATAATTAATGTGATCCAAGTTTTATGTTAAGTTTAGACATGGTTCGACATGGTTCATTTGTTAAATAATGTTTATCATAATCATCAACACAAGTAAGAGCGACATGGTTCTTTTGTTAAATAATGTTTATCATAATCATCAACACAAGTAAGAGCAATTGCTAGTTCAAGTTCTTCTTTGATATCACTTTTGAAATCTTATATTGGGTCCATATGATGTTTACCTACAATATGAATTGATAAACAATGCAAATCAAACTAAATAAAAATTTGAGAAATAAACTTCGTGCTAGAAATTTTGGAAGATGAAAATCACAATACTCTTTTCATTTTCAAGAAAAAGAAATAGATCTCTCGTAGAACAGTTCATATGAATATTAAAAATGCATCAACACATCAATCACAAGCTTTAAAAATCACAAACATGCAACATAATCATAACCTAAGCTAATAAAATATTCGACAACAATAACGAAGTGAAAAAAAAAGTAAACATGACACATTTAAAATACAAACACACAAGATAACGAGGGTTCATCGTGATGAACAAGCCATTTCAAATTAATAATCCAACATTTCCTTCTGCTATCAGATATTTGAAGAAATATCTTCATCCATATTGCAGCTTCTTGGAACTTATGTAAAACTTTCAAGGAATTAATGTAATATAAGTCTTATATTAAGTTTAGAAACTTCATACATTCAACCAACAAAAATTCAGAGCTCTCATTAGAAGATCCGATTGAGATACATAATTTCTTTTCTATCATATCAACCCTTCTTTTTGAACTCTCACTTAAAACTTGAAGTGTAGGGGCAATCACATTTGAAATTATTATATTCTTTGCACGTTGAATCGATAATTTTCCTTTATACTTCACCACAAGTTTTGTTTCAATTTCTCCAATCTCATTTTCTTCCTTAGTGTCTGAAGGGATTCTGGTAGAAAGATATTGCAGAGTTCTCGTTGCAGTTGTGTAACCATTAATACGACAGAGAGACCCATACATTGGGCATCTTTTTTCTGAAATATTTTTGCACTTTTATTGACCTATATATTGGAAAATTCCAATAAATATCATGATTAACAAAACTATGAGAATAATAACATATAAATTTTGGATTAAATATAATATAAAATAAATATCTTATATAATTTGGCTCATATATCTTCAGATGCAATAAATTGACCTGTGGTTGCGTTATAACTAATTTCAATCTCTTTCAATAAGCTAGAAAATTCTCTCCAACAAGTTTTAAACACATTGAACTTATTTCTCAATTGTTCTTGCTTGTATTTTCTTTTTGTAGATGATTCAAATTCTTGCATAATGTGTGATCATGCAGCTAGACTAAAAGTTGTTGTTTGTTTATTCTCATTAATGACTTCAATCTTCATTAGTTGAATGAAGATTTGTTCATTTCTATATGACCATATTGCCTCTCTAGTTATATCAATTACATCACCGTTATCCATGGTTCAACATGATAAGGGGAAGCGTTGAGGAAGCACCTGATTTCTCAATAGCACCAAATTCCTCAGCCGAAAAGAGGAGACAGGGTAGGCGAGGAGACGAAAGGTCGAACGCCGAAGGACAAAGGCAAAAGAGAAGGGAGCGGCGTCGACAAGTAAATGCAAGAGTTTCGGGTTGAGAGGGAGAGTTTCGGTCACGAACGCGAGAGGGAAGGAGGCATCGCAAGGGAGACTGAATAGCGAGGAGAGGTTGTTTCCCGTGTTTTTAAAATAGCAGAAAACATGTTTTTTTGTCATTTTTAGAGTTTTAAAAATAATAGTGTTCAAATAGAAAATTAAAAATTGAAATAAAATTAAAAATAGATAACCAAACACTATTTCTTGTTTGTTTCCTATTTTTTTTTCTTTAAAACAAAAAAACAAGAAACAAAAATTGATCCCAAACAACCCATAAGAATATATTATTAAATAGTACAAATAATAAAAATTAATTGAGTCAACTGTTAGTTGAGTCAAAATAATTGAAAAGAACCAAAACGGAATGCGAGGAATTAAACAAAGCAAACAAGGCTCACAGAAGACTTATGCTAAATTCAAAGGCAAACCATATTCAAAACTCTCTTGAAAGTTTAGAACTCTACGAATTCCTCTAGTTTGACTTTTCTAGACATCTTTTTCTCGACTTCTCTCAAGAAAACTGATACATGAAAACATTCCTTTTCATCTAATCCATCTTTCCTTTTCCCTCTCTCGCTCTTTGCTATTTTCATCTTCATCCCCACCCTTTCACTACTTTTCGTTCATATTGGGGAGAGATGATTGAGATAGAACTCTAATGATGCGACACAAAATCTTAGAAAAGAAATTTGCTTGAGAAGAGGCTAACTAGAAGGATTGAGAGATGCCTTGAAAAAGGGGGTGAGCACATGTAGCTCTTCTCTGTAGTGAATGTCCTCAAGCAATTTGAGCCCTCTAGGTTCAATGATGAACTACGAGCAAAGACGAGAAAGAATTGGATGAAAACATATTGATGCAAGAAAAAAAGACTGTTGCAACTCACAAATGAGTCAAGAAAACATATCACATTGTCATGATACACAAAAGAGCTTCTACCACCAAATAGTTCGGCCAAGGGCACAAGTTTATCATCTTAAATCAACTAAATTGATAGAAGAAAAACTATAATCAAAAGGGGATGCATGATCCCAAGATCTATAGCAAAGTAGTTTTGATCTTCAACAATCCACAATCTCTCCATGAAGAGTTACATTCATTCCCCAACAATATATATACATACATAGATACATACACATATATATATATATATATATATATATATATATATATATTTATATGCATATTTAATGTGAGGAGAAAAATCATATCGACTTCTCTTTAATGAATTCACACTTCTTTAATGAAGGGAACTCACCCATCTACTTGTAATGGCTACACCCCCATCACATGTTTTTCCCCCAACCCACCCTTTTGCTTGTAATTTTTGTCTACTCCACTCGCATGCACAGAGAGGTGGACCAGCCAAAAGTGTTGAATTTAAAATTATCCGTGGATTACACTAGAATCATATTAAGCACTAATAGCAAAAGAAAAGAGAAAATAAGAAAGAAAAATAAAAGAATTGGAGTGAGAAGCTTCTGTTTTTCACTATAATTAATTCAAGTAAAAGAAATTTTGTAACATAGGCTCTTCCCGTGACCGTTTATTTATAGGCTTAGACCGAGAATTAAGTGCGATAGGAAAATCTACACATTAAGTTAAATAAATAAGAAAAATGTGTGATAAAATTGATTGGTTTCTTCCCATAACATATACAAGGTAAGTAGAACTATTTCACTATAATTGCTTGGACTTGTAGCTGACTTGCTGAAAACAAGCCTTTGATCTTTCTTGATAATTCACCAACTAAAAAACTTCCTCCTGCTATTGGGAGAATATCTCTAATCATGGACAAGTAAGCTTAAGCTTTCATGAAAACTCCTCTAAACTTTGGTGCATTCATCACGACTTTAACTAGTAATGGAAAATTCATATCAGTCTAAGCAAATGTGTCCTACATTGAGTGCATTAATGGCTATCTGAGCAATCTATTTCCAAAAACTCCCTCCTCTTGTGAAAAATATTACTATGACAAAATATGTTCTATTCATTCCCCCATGTGATTTTCTTCTCTTGACCAAAACATCAAGCCCTCTTCCATGAGGGCACACAAATAAATTCTCTAAAACTTTTACCAACTCTACCCTCTTCCATATAAGAGATTGATGATAAGAGAATAAGGAGATAAATGTACAACAAAAAAGTGTTCTGAGGGGAGCGATTAACTTGGATATAAGTGGAATCTTATCAATAAAAGTGAGAAACTCAAAAAAAGTATAACGAAATCTGTCAGCGGTGTAAACAAGCTGAGTCAAGCTTGATTTACACCTAACTCAAGCTTGACTTGCCCATCAAATCAAAAGCTAAAACTCGAGCTTGAGCTTGAATTCAAGCTTATATTGTGAGCTCGATCTTGGCTCGCAACAAAAACAGCGGGCTTGCAAGCCAACCTATGAAGAAGAAGTCTAGGCAACTAGAGAAGGCATCGATATGACAAACAGTTAGAAATAAGAAGAAGGTGCCACAAAAGCTCACCAAATAAGCTATCATCGTGAACAAAGGCTGCATAAACAAGCTAACTCACGAACCATTGAGCTAAACTCAAAGAGCTCATTAAACATACAAGCTCAAGCTTGCCGCTCGATAAGTTAAATTCGTGAATTCATTAGCAAATCAAGTTCAAGACGACTAACAAACCAGCTAACTCTTTACACGAAAATAAATTCCCTCCAAATTCCTAACTTTGCTAGGCCATTTTGTCGAAGCATCTCTAGCCGCAAACCTCATGCCATAAAAAATTTATTTTTGAAGCACGAAGTATTGGAGTTTTAGAAGAAAATGTGACTTGTTAAAGTTCCCAGCTATCCAACAAGAAAAATCTTGATGAACCACCTAACCCACAAAATCTAAAACAGCACTTCAAAATAAAGACAGCAAAACTGAATAATCAATCCAAAACCCCGAAGAAAACAAATTTCAACCCCAGAATTTCACATACAAACGAAGTCAATTTCACCAGAGAAAGGGCAACTGCTAGAACTAAGCCTCCATTAACACAATCAACTTGCTGTTCGATTCGCTAATATTTTATATCATTTGACAACAAGAAGAAAGAATCTCAAACCGAATACGACAAGAAGAAGAAGAATTTCGAACGAACCCTAGAGCGAGCAGCACCAGATCGAAGTTTAACGAAACCGTAAGCGGGTCCAGTATGTCGCTTCATCATTTCGTCCTGGATCTCGGCGGGATTCATCTTGGAAAAGTCCGGCGGCGGCAGAAGGTCTTCCGAGCGAGTCTTTTTCTGCCCCCATTTCTTCCATTCATCGTCCTCCTCGTCGTCCTCAACGTCGGAAAGATCGTCGGAGATGATAACCCTTCTCTTCCCCGCCGCCGCCACAGAGAAGAGGAGGGGAAGCAGAAGAGAGAGGAGGAGGAAGAGTAAAGCCCAGCGGCATGGAAAATCACTCATTTTTGGTTGGAGCCGTTGATAGCTACTGTTACAGCGAGGCTTCCGGGTCCGGTGAGTTTCGCGCGAAACAACGAACGGAACAACGAAGCAGTTCGAGTAGGGAGAGCTTCGAACGAAAAGATGGCCTTCGAGCTGTGATCCTCTTCCGGGTCCGGTGAGCTACGCGTGAAACAACGAAGCGGAAGGGCAGTGGGGATTGGGACGGGTAATCGCGAGGAAAGGGCAGAGGGGATTGAGATGCGGACGGGATCGAGATCGAGGGCTTCCGGGTAATAATCTCGAACTAGAAGCCTAAAGCGGGATGTGAAGTTCGGCCCGGATCATGAAGGATCGGCGTCCGGCGATTTCCTAGGTTCTTTGTTTTTAAAACGCCGACGGCACTATTAAGCTAACTCAAACGGACACTTAGCCCTACCAGGACAATTCACCATAGGGCGAAAATGATTCTGATATGAAATGTGCTTGATGTCCATTTAAATGTTTGTAGATCATACTCTAACTATTTGAAGCCTCTTGTAGTCAAGGGCAGTGATGAAACTCAATCGAGTATGTTTCGAAAAAATTGGGGTTCGGACCGGCTCACCCGCGTAGAAGTCTGGGACTCATGTCGACACTAAAATCTCTAGTTTGAAATCTCGAGATTATTTTTGAGTTAAAGGGTTTTACTTTAGGGAAACACACCTTTCTTTAGTTTTCGGATTGGTCAAAACCTTTCTACAAACATCCCGATGCAAAACTAAGATTTTCACTCCTAGGGTTGTTTCCAACCCCTAGACGACAATTTTTTGCCCAATAAATGCACACTCTCTATGTACATATACATGTTGAGGAGCACTTTTTCACTCCTACATAGTCTCTAGTAGTCTTTGGATCCATAAAATGTCATCCGTGTGAAATTATGCGCACGTGAAAAGCGAAAAAATTAAGCCCCTTTGGGGCTTAGGTGCAAATGCTCCCATAATTCAGATTGGCACCCCTGAGGGAGGCATCATTCCTTCCTTGGGTGCTTTTGCTCCCATGGTTGGCGCTTTTGCGCCCACCCCTCTGGTTTAGTGGGATTTTGCCTATGGGCGTTNTATATATATATATATATATATATATATATATATATATATATATATATATATATATATATCCAATATTTAAAATATAATATTTATTTAATTGGCTTTTAATCACTTGATCATACTAAAATGGGGAATTTACATATCTAGCATATGATTTTTATTTATTTATATATCTAACATGATATTTAAATCTTTAAAGTTTAGTCTCCACTTTGATGAAATAAATGTATGCATATGAAAAAAGTATATTTAACATTTTTTAAAGGTATATTTCACTAATAAAAAGTTTAGCAAAAGTGAAATGTTTATATGATATTAAATAGCTGAGTGTTAGCGGCATTTCCTTTTTTTTTCGAAGTAATAAAAATAATTTTAATATAATTTTAATATTAAAATATTACATAATGCTATTAATAAATTTATTAATGCTTTTAGGATATAAATTTTAAAGCTTTTAATTATATGATGCTTTTAAAGATAATGAAGAAGTTAAAAATAATTATATTTTTTTGCATAATTTTAATATTAAAATATTATATAAGTAAATATTAAAATTTAAATATTAGACATTATTATTGTTGTTGTTGTTGTTGTTGTGTGACGAAAGATCTACAATGATAGAGTAATAAATTAGCGTCTCAGCATGGTACAAGATCTAGCACACACACAAATAAAAGAAAATAAGTAGGAGGGGACATTGCACGGGGCTTGGCCCAATCAAAGTAATCCACTATGTAATTATGAGTACATAAACTTACTCTTATCCTAAATTAGGAAACAGATAATTATAAAGTTAATGAACAATTTTATTTCAAAAACAATAGTCGTAACGAGTCGTGAAAGCTATAGTCAATTGGTATGGAGTCAGTAGTCTACCGTGAATATTATAGATAGTGGCTGTAACTTC
This sequence comes from Phalaenopsis aphrodite, assembly GCA_003013225.1. Taxonomy (NCBI): domain Eukaryota; kingdom Viridiplantae; phylum Streptophyta; class Magnoliopsida; order Asparagales; family Orchidaceae; genus Phalaenopsis; species Phalaenopsis aphrodite. The sequence goes on from NEWO01000016.1 coordinate 2,109,877, forward strand.
AACTTGTCGTAGAACTGTAGTTGAATGTTGTGGTAGGAGCAAGCCATATAGACCATAGGCGGTAGCTTAAGTTGTGTTGGTTGGCCACAATAAACGTAGTAGAGAACTATTATAGCGTTCAGAGGATACAAAAATTAGAATTGGGAGCTACATGAGTTGTGAGCCACATAGGATGTAGTTGGTCACATGGGTCTTAGTGGTGAACTGCAATAATATATGTAGGCCGCAGAGGTTGATTTTGTGAGTTATATGAGTTGTGAGCTACATAGGCCAAAATTGGTCATGTGGGTCGTGAGCTGCAATAAAGTCTGTAGGTCGTAGAGGCTGGAATTGGGTATTGCAAGAGTTGTGAGTTAAGCGAAAAATAGTTGGTCACTTAGGTCATAGTGGTGAGATGTAATAATGATCGTAGGTCATAGAGGCTAGAGTTGGGAACTACATAATTTGTGAGCCATGATTGGTCATGTAAGCCGTAGTGGTAAGTTTCAATAACATTTGTAGGTCATAAAAAGACAAGAATTGGGTTTTAAAAGAGTTGTGAGCCACTTAAGATGTAGTTTATCACTTTAGTCATAGTGGCGAGCTATAATAATGTTTGTAGCCCACATGCGCCATAATTGGGAGTTGTATGAGTTGTGAGTCACGTAGGACGTAGTGGAGGGTTGCAATAGTATATGTTGGCCTCCAAGGCCAAAGTATGGCGTTGTAGTTGTTGTTAATCAAATAGGTTGCAGGTCATAGTGGAGATTTAAAAGGAGAGAACTTCAGGAGTTCGGAGAAGATTATTGTATTCTAAGTATGGTGTTGTAATAATTATTATGGGCAATTACACCATCTTCAGTAAGCATTGTTGCACTATCTTTAGAGTGTGACATTATACCGTATTTGGAGCACGTCGTTACTGTCTTCAAGTATGCATGTTGGAATCATTTTTTATGTCGTATGTGTAGGGTAGCCACAATAATGATACGAGACTTTGTTCGGTCTCCCGTAGTCTAAGACGCTCATTCGGACCTCTTGGTACGTGTCTCGAGCACAAAACCATAGTCGGTACTAATTTAGCCCTACTTAGGACAATTCATTGTCGGGTGAAGATGATTTTGAGATGAAATGTGTTTGATGTCCATTTAAGTGTTTATAGACCGTACTCCATCTATTTGAAGTCTCCCGTAGTCAACGACAATGATAAAACTCTCTCGAGCATGTTTCAAAAAATATTGTGGTTCAGACCGGCTCACCGGCGTAGAAGTCTGTGACTACTGTCGACACTAAAATCTCCAGTTTGAAATCTCCAAATTGTTTTTGAGTTACAGGGTCTTACTTTAGTGATACACACCTTTCCCTAGCTTGCGAATTGGTCAAAACCTTCCTACAGACATCCTGAAGCAAAACTAAGATTTTCACCCATAGGGTCGTTTCCAACCCCCAGCCGGCAATTTTTGCCCAATAAGGCACACCCCTCAATGTTCATATAGATGTTGGGGAGTACTTTTTCACTCCTAGATAGTCTCTAGTAGTCTCAAGCTCCATAAAATGTCATCCGTGTAAAGTTAAACGCACGTGAAAAGCGAAGAAATTAAGCCCCTTTAGGGCTTGGGTGCAAATGCTCCCATAGTTTAGATTGGCACCCCTAGGGGAGGCATCATTCCTTCCTTGGGTGCTTTTGCGCCCATGGTCGGCACTTTTGCGCCCACCCCTCTGGTTTAGTGGGATTTTGCCTATGGGCATTTGGGCACCACTGTTGAGCGCTCGAGCGCCCAACTTTTTGCATGCGATCCTTCACCAACCAGAGCAAACTCCGCTTCTACGCTACAATAGGTGCTTTTATGCATAATAAGAAAATAACATAAACCGAACAATCGGAGCTTTTGTGCCCACTTTGGCACTCAAGCGCCCAAAATTCAAAACACGTCGTTTTTAATCCAACGAACGATTTTCTTCGCTTGGAGTCCACCGAATAAACCTCCATTTCACCCAATTACCCGGTTCTCAACCAAAAAATGGGAGGAAATGAGGGCTAAGGCATTATTATTTGAGGTAAGCAGCGTTGATCCCATGGGCATTGAAAAAGGCGGATGGTTAAGCGAAAAACATCATGGGCGCAGGGGATCAAATTCCATTTGGCAAGTTTGGTCTGGGAAAGCAGTGAGGGAGCTTTAAAGGGATTTTTTGAGAGATTTTTGAGAGATTTGAGAGAACTTCTTTCTGATTCTTCTCCCATCTTCCTCTTTCACCTCTTCTCTTTTATTTTCTTCTTCTTCCTCCTCTTTGTTTCCCTTTCTAATCATCATTTCATCAGAAACGAGAGAGGAAGAGAGGGTTTTCTTGTGTGCTTCCTTGTCGAAGTCTACTTCCTGAAGAGTTCTTTCTTGTTTTTTGGAGAAGGACCTTCACAGAAGTTCCTGACATCACTAGAATCCCCTCGCTGGGAGAGGGTCTAAAGAAGAACCTACGTCGAAGCTTAGAGCTTTGCTGATCTCCCCTACCATTAGGAGAGCTTCTTGGAACAGCTCAAACGATATGTGAACTCGGATTATGGCTTCCCTAGTCTTGATGACGTAAATATTGACATCTGTCAGACTTTCATCTTTTTGTAAGAGTTCCAGAGATGTTTACTCATTGCAATCTAAATAAAGCTAATATTTGAAATAAATTTTCTTTTAATTGTTGATACGTTGGTCAACCGCCGCGATGCTCTCAACTTTTATATTTTGGTTCCCAGAGTCCCTTGTTCTGGTTGTTAGAGGATTAAGGAATTAGGTTTCATGTGCTTAAAGAAAGTTGATAGGTTAGGGATCCTTTCGATGACTTTCACATAAGAATCAAAGTGATTTTCTGTTAAAATCTGGCACCAATCTCATTAAAAACGAGATTGTGTCAATTTCACTATTTGTTCGGCAATTTCACTAGGTTGGATAACTGAAATCAAAGGATCGTGCAGATAACAATGCCCCTTTGATCATCATTTGCTCGATCGCGAAGAGTTCTCCTCGCGAGTAAATTCTTCGCTCTATGTTATGCAAATGGGTGACAAGGTCACGTTGCTTCGTGCAATATGGTGTTGACACCTTTTCCATTGATTCAACCCTATATCCCAAGTGAGATCAATATAAAATGTTTAACTTGCCATCTAAGTGCTTTGGGTTGATTTGTTTACGTGATCTTTTGTGGCATCGTTGTATTTTACGTGCTTGATAATGTTATCATTTTGATTTGATCGATCACTCCGGCATGATTGACCAAATACCTTGAGTTTGATCGACCGTCCCCATTCGATCACCCACTTTGGATTCGGTCGGCCGCCCCAGCCCGATCAACTAATTTCTCAAGTTTGATCAACCGCCCCAGTTTGATTGCCCTTTATGGGTCTGATTGGATGTCCCGGCAAGATCGATTGGTTGTCCTGGCAAGAGCGACACATTTTCCAGACTTGATCGGCCACCCCGATCGCCTGATCTATTGGGTTTCATCGACCGCACTGATTCGATCACTCGCTTTGGATATGATTGGTTGTCCCAGCTCAATCAACCCATTTCCCGGGCTTGATTAGCCGCCCCGACCAATTGCTCGATCTTTTGGCTTCAATCGACTACACTGTGTTGATCACTCGATCTGGGTCTGATTAACAGTCCCGAGTCGATCACTCTCTCTTTCATGTATGATCGATCACCCCTATCAATAGTCCCACATTTTCAGTTAGACAGGCCATCACGGCCCGACCGGCCGACCACTTGCTTGTTAGTATGCTTTTTGCATCATAATATTTATTTGCATGTGCATGACAGTTATATTTTGACTTGATGTCAACCATATTTGATTGCATGTAAAATATTTTTTTTTTTCCTTCTATGCTTTGCATGTGGCTTGTATGGATGTCTCTTTGAGTATCCATGCTTGCAATGTCTCTTTGAGCTCCCACACGTGTGTATTTCCCACACACGACTTTGTATGCACGGGGATGAACATTTTCATACTTTGAGAGGAGTTGTCTCACTTATAAACAATCTATTTCACTCCCTACGACCCCTCTTAGAGTGTCAGGTATTTTACATTGTGTTAAGCGCACAAGTCACGCTTCATAGTCATTGAACTCATGCAAGGCAGAATGTGTATTTTACATTGTGTTAAGCGCACAAGTCACGCTTCATAGCCATTGAACTCGTGCAAGACACAATGTGTATTCACCTAAGTGTGTGATTCTCACTCGTAAGGACACATCACTTAGCATGTTTGACATTTGGCATTCTTGCATGATTGTCATTTGTATGTCATATGCTTGACCTTTTTGTATGTCATATGTTTGATTGTTTTTATATACATGTTACATATCTCACATGTTTGCATGTGTGCTCGGTGAGGGACTCTCGAGTAAGCTGTAAATCCTTTTTATATATATCCTTTTACTTGATACAAACTCATTCGTAGCCAATGTCTGCTTGTCGTATGGTACTCATGGTCTCCCGAGCAGGAGTAATTCCTTTCCATAGGTAACTTGTTTTACCAGTACCTCTCATTCATATGTGCATGTAGCATCATTGCGTTCATTTACCCTGATATGTGCTTCACACTTTTGGGAGTCTGTTGTGATTGCTTTATGCTTCGATCAAATAATCACAATGTAGACTTCCTGCATGTTTTGTATCTTTGCTCATTTGCCTTGATGGCTTCCCTTGTTAAATCCAAATTGTGATTTAATTTTGTTAAAGTATTAATCTTTCAAAAAATTTACATTTACATTATTTTTGCATAACTTTTTAAAATTTTATTAGAATTTTTTTTAGTATAAGAATTTAATTTGATTACAATTATGTTAATGAAGAATTAATAGACTAAAAATAATCACTTAATTTAAACTAATGTAATTTCCTAAGGCTATTCATTTGGTATGACTTGTACCATTTTACTTTTTATTTATTTATTTGTACTATTTATATTTTTAATTGAATTTGACCGCATTTAGAAATATGCTGATTTATTACAAAAATAAAAAATTAAAGTATATGAAATATTTAGCATATTATCAGGTCATCATATCCTATTTTCCAAATCAATTATTAGATTAAATGCTTATATATTTTAGGAAGATTTACATACATACCACACAATTCACATACATTTACACATCTAACACCCAAAATTTAATTATCACATAAATGCCCCTAGCTCAAAACATTATTTCCCCATAAAATTCCAAAAATGCAAAATCAACACACCAATTATGATATAAAACCCCCCAAAAAAAAGATATAAAACCATCAAAATATTTAAATTTGCATTCATTTGAACATAATACAACAACAGGGTTCAAAATCTAAAATACAACTTTGTTGTGGTTAATCACAAAGATGAGAGACTTAACACACTACATTGCATTATAGCAGTGTCCATAACTTTATAAAAACCATATAAAACCAAATATTATACATAAAATTTGATTTTACACAACTTTATTTTATTTATATGATTGATGCTTGAAACTTTATAGATATAATAATATACCTGAAATAAAATGTTTACTACTGAGCTTGAAATTTTCTTCAGTGTTTAAGCAGCCAAGCTTTTGGAAGCAATCTCATAAACGTTTTCTGATAAGCCATTAGCAGACATTATCTTCTCCAGCTGTGCCTGCAATTCATGTTAAACAACTCTTATTAGATTATAGATAAAAAAATGATTTTTTTTTATAATTTTTTTGGAGGGAAAATTTACATATATGACATAGATAGCACACAATTCTTGCATATTCATCTAACACCAAAATTAGATATTTATACTTAATAACACTTTGGTATTGACCCATAAAGTTGACTCAAATTAAAGCTCATCTCCCTAATTCCATAAGAAAAAAATTCACAAAATTACAAAGTGAAGCACTTAAGATTGGGTGGTTCATTCTCTTAACATACAAAACAATAATGGTAACAACATACATACGGATGTGTACATAGATGCACTCGAGCGTGTGCGGCCACATACGGGCATATATATGCTTTTAAGAAAACCCAAATAAATATAATGACTTTGTTGGAGACAACATGAAGTATGCAAGCTTGACGAATGAGAATACGAGGAAGGACTAATTTATTGTCATTATAGTATTATGTCGGTATCTAATTTTTTATTTTTTACTTTAAATATTGTCATCAATTGAAGTCCGGTGATTAACTACAGATATGGAAGGTCTTCGTTGACATTTTATAGTTTTCTACGCAAATTTTTCAAGAAAAATTAAAGACTAAATAAAAATTGAACACCGCAACTAAACAAGCATCCATCAATGAAGCTCGCTTTTAAAACTTCGATCACTTCCAATCAATCACTATAGGCCTTACGGCGTGGCGAATGTTTACTAAAACATCGTTCATTCCATCTTGCCACATTACTAATTTTCAAATACATGAATTGAAAATTAAATAATAAACAAAAATTCAATTCAGACCAAAAAAAAGAAAAAAATTCAGCAAAAATAGCCCTCTAAATGATATTTACCTTAGCCAGATGTTGCCTGCCCTCATCAAAACGCCTCCACCTCGAGAAGGCCGAAACCATGCGAGATGCAACCTGAGTTCAAAACAAGCAAAAGAAACATAAAAAAAAAACCGATCTTTATCTAAAATTCTAACAATATTCTATGGCATCATTTAAACAAAATTGCACCTGAGGATTCAATTTATCCAGTTGCAACACAATGTCCCCCAAAAATTTGTAACCAGAGCCATCTTTTGCATGAAAATTAACAGGAGATCCACAAAATCCACCTATTAAAGAGTAAACCTGAAGTAGAAAATATGAAAAGCAAAGAATGGATTTAGGTCAGATTTTATACAAAAAGACTAATTAAATGTTGACCAAAACCCAAATGATTATACTATGTACACAATAGATGGAAAGATATCTTAAAAGTGCTAAACTAGCCCCCCATGAATATTTACAGTGTCATTTTAGTCCCAGAGTCTATAAAAGTGTCATATTAGTC
>NEWO01000016.1:2118848-2138672 GCA_003013225.1 Phalaenopsis aphrodite
GTGTTAAATAAACAAATAGCCATGCTAATCATCAACAAAATGGTTATTTGCTAATCTATGAATAAAACTGAAGCAAAAGCAAAGTAGTAATCTTTCTATGTATATTCTACTAAATATCACAAAGATACATCTACATAAATATTTTCTAGTCAACCGAAAATGAGTTAAAAAAGAAAAAAACTTACAGTAAACAAAAACTCTTCTTTAAGCTGAAGTGCGAGCTGTTTCCTAATAAAAGAGCGAACTGCATGAACAGCATCGGGATCTGCAACTTCCATCAAATCCATAATCTCCCCTTCACCAGGTAAAGTAATTGCCTTGGAAATAAATTCCTAATTCAAAAACAAAACAAGGATAAACTTCATCAGTATGTTTAACCGAATAATTTACAATAATTCAAACTGAGAAAGAAAAGGAAAATTATGAAATCAATACTTTATCCAAATTAGAATCACATAGTATGCTTTTGATTCCATCCACAAACTTTGGATTCAGAACCAAAGATTTATTCTGCTGAAAATCAGCTACAAGACTGAGCATCAGTTTCCTTGCTAGAATCTGGCCAGCTTCCCACCTGAAATAAGAATGAAAATTAAAATTATAGTTGAAGTTATAAATAAGATAGTTCAATAAATGAAGGTTGAAAGGAGGAGATATATTTGTGCATGCCTGTTGAAATCATCAGAGTCGTTTGCGAGTAAGAAAAATAGGTCGCTATCTGTGAGATCGGAATCGAGACGAATAGGAGCGCTGTAACCACGAAGTAGCGAAGGAATTGGCCTCTCGAATACATCGGAAAATATGAACTCTTCTTCCTTCTGCAAGATAAATGTAAAGGTGAGAAAATGATTGACAGGTTATCACTGCAGGTGGTGCGAGCATTCATGAAAATAAAATAAAATAAAAGAGAAATTTGCTCTTACTGATCAAAATTCTCTCAATTATGATTTCAAGTGTCTTAATTTAGAAGAATTGCGCTCTACCAGCCATAGGACACTGTTTTAAGCCATCTTGAAAAGACATAGTTACTGACATTAAAAACTAGCCAGACATACCGCATATATTTCACTCATAACTTCCCCAAGAAAGAAAACAACCAGCACACAATGTAAGGAACAGAGCAAGCATAAAATGTAAAGGAATTAAAATAGAGATCACAACACAGAGAGAGAGAGAGAGAGAGAGGAGGGGCTTGCCATCCACCACAAATCAAAATTACAAACTTCTTATAAACTAATAAACAACAGAAGATTATCCTTAGCGGTTAAACTAACTAGCACCAGCTGTGGTATCTTCAACAAAATTAATTGAATGACTCTATAGATGGAGATGGACTATCAGAATAAAATAAAAAAAATTATAAACAAAGCCCATGAAAAGGCAATAACATGATATTCTAGCAGAGAATTCAGGTGTAAATATAAATAAAATGCTTGTTTTTAGAGTTGCTCAGATTATTGTAGGGTGTAAATAATTACCTTTGTGACCCTTAGCACTGTTGTGAAGACTGGTTGTCCATTGTTAGAAACCGTTTGAAGCACTCCATCATGAGAAACAGTGGAGAGCGGCAAGTCCCTCCCATTTGAATCCAGAAGTCCTACGGCAATCGGTATAAACATAGGTTCTTTCAGAGGTTGGCCCGGTGTAGCCGGAACCTCTTGGCTGGCAATAAACACAATATCGTTAGCTCTCTAGTTCTATGTGACATACTAGAATGTAAAAAGGAGTAAAGTGTCAAAATGGTCAAATGACTCTTAGTAGAGATCTATTTTAATGTCAAAGTCTAAAATAATGACAATTAAGTCCTTATACTCTTTTAATGATTTAATGAGGGTTAAAATAGTCCTCCATATGGACTATTTTAGACCATATTTAAAGAGTCTGGGGACTAATTTGACACCTTTATGGACTATGGGACTAAAATGATCCCATGTAAATTGTTAGGGGACTATTTTGGCAATTTACTCAATGTAAAAGCATAACTAGAATGACTAGAAAATGTAAAGAGATGCATAAGAGTTAGACCACAATTGTCCTACATGCACCAACCAATCTGCCCCATTGCTAAGAAATGTCCTTCGTCGGGTGAAGAAAGACAATGCTTCCTCTTCAAGTTGATAAAAAAGCCATTTTTTGCATGTTACCAAGTCATGACAAATTAGCAGAAAGAATTGAAATTCCAATCCTAAATTTAGGCAGCTCAGAGAGTTCTCAAAAGGAATTTACAAATAGAATGTTATAACTTTGAGAGAGGAAGAAAGGATTTAAGTGTAGAGAAAGTGTAAATAAGTTTGTATGACTAATGATTTTCAAAGATTTTATTGAATATTTATAGAAGATAGGATGATAATTCAAAGTATAAAAAATTTCCAAGAAATTTTTAATAGTCAACCAACAATATAGCCATTACACCACAAATTTAAGAAAATTATGATCCCTTAGCAAGCATGAATATGATCAAAGATCACATGCACTATAATTTGCGTTTGGTATGTTAGATAATAATATATATATATATATATATATATATATATATATATATATATATATATATATATATATAATATATTGTAAATACAGTTAGATTTCAATAGATTTATTTCGGTGAAATTTGTAGCCAATAAGAATGATTCTTTTGAAAAATATATATGTTTTTCAAAGGGGATTCAAAAAAAGTTTTGGTTATATGATTTACCATCATTCATAGTGACCACCAAGGAGTGGTTGAAAATTAAAATTTTGATGATTTTGCAAGTTGAATTGAATGAAACATGATTCATTAGTGACTAGGATTCCACAATATAATGGGGAGTCGAAAGAAAGAATAGGATTATTGAAGAGAAAATCCGTTTGATGTTAATGAATATAGATTACATAAATATATTTAATCAAGGAAATTAATACTTGTAATGTGATTAATAAACTTAATAATATACTAATAACCGAGAGTACCTCTCATGAATTATAAAAGAATAGAAAGCGTATAGATGCTTTATACTTAATAGTGGAAGGCGTGTCTTCAAAAAAATTGATTAAAATGGGTGAACTATTTTGTTGAGCAATTCATTGTCTAGAAAAGCATCTAAAATTTTCAACAAGAATTTCATCATGGTAGAGGAATCTAAGAGTATAAATTTTAATAACTCTGAATAAGAAAATAATGCAAAAGGAAAAATATAATAAGATGGATATAGCAAATTTAAAAACCTTAAAATCAAAGCAAAAGAAAATGAATGACATGCCAAATTAATCTAAAAAGTATGCATAATTTAATAATTAATCCTTTGAAAGTGGACAAAGGTAATAAAGACCGTGATGCAATGTAATTGTTGATAAAAATACATGATGCATGAGCAAACATTTTCGCAGTATATGTGATTTTCAGGACATCATGTCCTCGCCAATCTCTGATTCCAACACAAGCACTTATCATAGCGACAAAACAAACGATAATGACACGAATTTCCAGCTCCTAAGGAACAAGAATAGAAAGCATTCCAACAGCAATTGATAAAACTAGACTTAAACCAGTATTAGGGAAATTTACATTCGCAGCACACAATTTTTATGTATTTACATATCTCACATCTAAACTTACATATTTTCATATACATCACTTCAGTGCTTTAAACCTATACATGAAATGGTGTATTTCACTTTTAAAATGTGATAATAGAGCTATTTTTCATGTGATATTAAATAATTGAGTGCTTTCTGTGTAAATATGAAAATTTAGGTGTGAGATATGTAAATATATAAGAAATGTGTGACATTACATATGCATCTTACCAGAACTTCAAAGAATATGTTCTGGCATCAGGATTGTAAGATGACACGACTCTAACTTGAGGAGTGCCTGCTTGTGAGTACCTGAATTTTGTACATTTAGTTAAATTATTGTCTGAGACTCGAAATAAGCAAGCATGAGATTTTGGTGAAAGCACAATTTACCATAATAAGAAATTTGAAAAATCAGCATCATTTGCATCTCTCATAGAAGCAAAAAAGTCTTCGCATGTAACTGCTTGGCCATCATGCCTTTCGAAATAAAGATCCATGCCCTGTTAAGTGCATGTAACTAAAAAAAATGAGATATAATAATGAAAAATTTTCCATCAATGCCAAAAAGGAGTAGAATTACAAATATACCCGTGCGAACAACAACAGTAAATTCTTACACTACACGAAAACTATTAATTTAGTTCCAGTGATTTGTAAAAAACTAAAAAGTTAGTGGCGAAATTGAGGCTACAATTTGAAAAGATAGATTATTGCGCCAACGACTGTATGCACAAGAGACAAAATACATATTTTATAGTGCTAATAGATTCAAACCAAAGGGGAGAAAAAGTAAAAACCAGAAGAATATTTCTTACAAATGTCTTTTTTATTTACACGACTCCAACAACTTTTTGCTTCTATGCGCACAACTCCCCACATGACAAGGCATAATGTTGGATCTGTTAATGCTAATCCAATGACTTCAATCGCAATTATCCGGATTTTGCAGCAGAACCACACAACATTAGACTTAACTTATGTGTGGATGGGTTCACACCTTACAGTCATACTGCAACACCCTATTCTTGCTGACCAGTTATTATGCCATATAATTTGCCCCTCGATATGTATATGGTTGTGTTTAGCTTATTTCTAACGTTGATCATACCATGTCCACATAGCCTAAAAGTCAAATTGACGATGAGCTATAGGTATTGTGGGAAACCGGCGTGTTGACTTATGATATTGCAACTAAACAAAACTTTTACCTCAAAGCTACTCTTATATGGATGATCAATGATTTTCCTACTTATGAGATGCTATCTGGTTAGAGTACGGCCAGAAAATTGGCATGTCCCTACTGCATGGACATGTCTAAAGCATTCACTTTAAAGTATGTAAGTAAAAATTTATGGTTTGATTGTCACCGAAGGTTCTTAGTAAGTGATCACCAATTCCAAAGGAATAAAGATGCATTTTTCAAAAATTGAGTTGAAAGATTAAGTCCACCCTCAAGGATTAGTGGAAGTGAAATGCTACAGATGATTAGTGAAGTTCTAAATATCACTAAGAGGCCGAAATTAGCCTCAAGTCGTCTTCCAGATTATGACATTACATATAATTGGATGAAACGAAATATTTTGTGGGATCTTCCATATTAGAAAAGTAATCTGATTAGGCATAATCTGGATGTTATGCAAATTGAGAATTTTTTTTGATAATATATTAAATACTGCTCTTGATATCAAGAGAAAAACAAAGGACAATGTCAAAGCAAGAATGAATCTGAAACAGTATTGCAAGAGGAGAGGGTGAGAGTTGCAAGAGACAAATGTCGGTAAAGTAATAAAGCCAAAAGCTATATATTGTCTCACATCGGATCAACGAAAAATAATTTTTGAGTGGTTGCATTCCTTGAAGCTTTCAAGTGGTTGTGCCTCTAACTCTCGTTGTGCCAATATAAGTTTAAAAATATTAATTCTATTAATATGTCAATTAATATTTGAATTTTGTTATGGAGCTTGATAGAGAGCCATCCACCATGGAGTAGCACGCCCTTACACATCGGTGCGCGGACACACAACAGTGGTTATCCAACCACTCTCGTTGTGCCAATATAAGTTTAAAAAATTTAATTCTATTAATATGTAAATTAATGTTAAAAATGTCAATTAATATTTTAATTTTGTTATGCAGGAGTACAAACAGCTCCGGGAGAAACAGAGGGAGATGACCAGCCATACCTCACCGTTCGTCAACAGTGGTAGACTAGCAGAGATAGCCAATTTACCACTGCGCGTTCCAATTTTGAGCGTGGACGAAGGCTGCGAGAAGGAAAAAGGGGAGAGAGTACGGCCTCAGAGCAAAAGGGATGGCGTTTGAGGCCGAACTTTCCCGAGCAGCTATGGGTGGCCCTAGCTCGTTACAAGCTCAACATGAGGAGCTTGTCAGGTGTGTAACGATGATGAATGAAGAGCTCAAATAGTCTAGCACACTGACGAAGAGTTTTGATCGCCAGAGCAAGCTACGCATGCATCCGGTCGAGAAGCAGGATGATGATTATGATGATGATGAATATTAGGTTTTTTTCTGTGTTTGATGATGTTTTCCCGGCACAGGGGCTGACTTTATGTTGTTTTCATTTTTGTATTGTATGAACTTTCATTCTTGTGTTGTACATCCTGAGCACTTCTATCTAATTATATTTAATCTGATCTGGTATGATTATGTGTATGTGGGATATATATATATATATATATATATATATATATATATATATATATATATATCATATTATATTGATTGTGTTTGTTATGTGCAGGTATATGAAAATTTAATTATTTTGTTCTTTTTTTTTTTGTTTCTTACAGATTAACGTCGGAAAATTTCGACACTAAAACCCGCAATCAGCCAACAATACAAGCCGCAACTAAAACGATGCAATAGCGTCCAAAAAGTCTGACGTTGATTAGTGTCTAATATGACCGACACTAATTAGAATCGGCCCTGTTTGATGTTAATCAGTGGCTGAATTTTTTGATGTTATTGTGTCTTTTTCTTGTTTGATGGTATTTTTTTTGCGACGACTGTTTTTTATGCTAGTTCAGACGCAAATTAAAATCCGACAGTAACACCAATGCAAAATAAATTAGTGCGCCCATTTGAACGTTAGAAAAAAACGACGCTATTTCGAAGCTAATCTGAATTAATGTTAGAAATATCTGACGCTACTCGGGCTTTTTTCGGTAGTGTAAAAAACAAGTTGAACTTTTAACTTGAAGCACACACTCTTAACAAAGAAAAAAAAAATTAACAAACTAATCCTTTCTTACTTTTCTGAAACCAAAGCTCCCAAGCAAAGTTTTGTACATTCTAACAACTTCAGCACCCTGTTATTAAGAACATAAATATTCGTCAGAATTATAAGAAAATGCCATATTTCATAAATATGTAATCGAAGTTGAATTCTAACCTTCTCATACACCTGCAAGTGGGACATCAAACCAGCGAAGCATAAAAATGTACCATGCATTATAGCAACAAAAAAAAATATTACAATAAGATCTCATCATAAATTTAACATAGAAAAAAAGGAAGCAAAAAAGTACCGTGACTGTCAATTGCAGTAGCATAGACCACACAGAGACATGCCATCCAATTTCAAACAATCAGAAGAGATAGAATTAGTGTGTCAAAAGGGAGCAATCACATGCATAGGACTTGAAACATGGCTATTTACAAAACTAGCATCCTCTTTCATTCATTTTTCAAAGTCTCAAACAAATATCAAAATTCATAATAAAACCCCAACCGATGTTTTGCATTTTTAACAAATTCCTACTGGCTCGATCGTGGCACGTGTAATTGCAACGGCTCAATAGTTCAAACAATCATACAGGATCTAGTTTTGAAATTAGCAATGTTTAAAGTGTTGTATGTAATTATCTCTCAAAGTAAAAGACGTGAAAATTGAACAGAATCCATACCAGTATAAAAGTTGTCCATCTGTCATTAAAAATTAGCACATCATCAGACCTACAATCCTTTAAATGAAAGAATTGAGAAAAATATGAAACTAGTGAAAATAATTCCAGGGATTTTAAATTGACTACCTTTATATAGGAATGAGGTCGAACAGGGTGAGCCATAGGACCAGCATCCTGTCAAATATGCAAATCCCAATATTAAAAGGTAGTATTTTACCAATTCATAAAACAAAAACTCAGTTACTAAGATTAGAGGAAAAATAATTAATATTAGAGTGGGGGACCGGACCAAAAAGTTTAATTTAACACCATAAATGTAGTAACACACCTGCATTTTTAATATTTAGCAAGAGCAAATTCATTCCAACATGAAAAGAAATAAAAGAGCAAAAAACTAGTAATTTTTTGGGGGGGATAAAAAATGTATTCTTAGGATTTATATGATTATTTCAACAAAGAGATTATTAGTAATTTTTTTCTTATTATATCAATTGGATGGGTTACATTTAGGGCTGTGAAAAAAGCTCGTTGTTCGTGAACAGCTCGTGTTTAGTTCGTTAAGTAGCTCGTGTTCGGCTCGTTCGTTAAGTAAACGAGCCGAACACGAACAACTCTTTGTTCGCTAGTGTTCGGCTCGTTTTAGCTCGAAATAAAAAAAAAATTATATAATTATTCATATAATAATTTATTACATATATTATTTATATAATAATATAATATATATATTTATATCTATGTTCAAAACGTAACTGTTTGTGCGATAATGTGGTCATGCGTCTTCTTTTGCATACATTTGGTCCAGGTTCGAATCAAACACTATACATTTATTTTTTCAGTTTAATTTTAACGAGTCAATTTCGAGTCGAACACGAACATAAATATTTAAATCGAGTCGAACACGAACACACTGTTCACGAGCCGGTTTCGAACAAGAGCCGTTTCAAACACGAACAATTTCGAACGAGCCAAACACGAGCCAAGCGCGAGTTCGCCCACACTCGGCTCATTTACAACCCTAGTTACATTAGCAAGAGAAAATTGAACAATTTTGCTATTCTTAATAAAAATTTTAATACATCATAGGGTGTAATTTTTGAGATTGAACTCCCAACTTAGAATAGACTTTAACTAAAACTAAATTTAACAGCGTTTGAATAATTAGAAAAGAGAAAATTTTATCTATGGTTTTTAATTTAATCTAATTGATTCTAAAGCAAAAAATCTTTAAATGTTAATTGCTATGAGTATTTGAGAAACATATGATTAGGGCGGTCAAAAAAGCTCGTTGTTCGAGAACAGCTTGTGTTCGGCTCATTTTAGCTCGAAATAAAAAAAAAACATATAATTATTTATATAATAATATATTATATACATTTATATCTAAGTTTAAATCATAACAACTCATGTGGTAATGTGTTTCTGTGCATTCTTTTGCATAAATTTGGTCCAGCTTCGAATCCAACAATCTACATCTATTTTTTCCAATTAATTTTAATTAGTCAATTTCAAGCCGAACACGACCAAGAATATTTAAATCGAGCCGAACATGAACACACTGTTCACGAGTCCATTTCGAACACGAGCCGATTTCAAACGCTTGTTTATAGCCCTACATATGATAGTGATACTATAATAATAAATTTGTTGCAGTGCAAGGCATAAGGATTAGTCTCCTACTAAATAGTTTTATCAACTTTTAGATTTCTTTTCCTTTATTTTTTTCAGATTTTCCATTTAACCTTATCTGGAAAAAAGTTTTTCAAAAAATCAGTGGACAATTTTGTATTTAGAAATCTTTTTTTAATCAATTGAAGGAATAATGTTGCTTTCTAAAATATATTTAGGTTCCATGGAATCCTCACTTTACTACTGCACCAAAATCAATAAAAAATATTGAAACAATATATTGATTTTCAAAATTCACATATTATCATTAGCATCAAGATTCTAAAAACTGGACCAGACATTGAACCGGTAAAAGGGGTGGTTCAAGGTTCAAGGTTCAAAGGTTGAATGATAGGAGCTCCTTAAATAAAAAGGAACCCTCATTAATTCCTACTAGCATCATTTAAAGAGCATTAGATGCTAGTAGGAATTAACTTTCTTTGTCCGACAGGAATTTTAAAATTTAAAATTTAAATCAAAATTAATTCAAACATTTACTAAATGAAAAAGGATATTTTATTTAAAATTTATCATTTATATTAATTAACAAAGAATACAATAATTATAAAGGTTTATCACATGTACATTAGATTTAAAATTAAATGGATTAAATAAATATGCTTTGCACCATCTGAATAACAAAAAATTTCTTCAAATTCAAAACAAAAAAAATTAAAAAACTAAAGATTAAGAGATCATTATTTTAAAATGGAGCTCTCTCCTTGCTAGCAGCACTGAAAAGTTTCAAATGAAAAATTTTCTCTTATTACATTTATGGCTTAGTACATAGTGCAAATAGAAATCCCTTAATGTCGCTTACAGTGATCTTGGCAACAAGAGTTATAAATATACAATTTCGCTTACAAAATAGCTTTTTAAATATACATTAGAAATTACAAACATAAAGCGTAAAATGTAAATATAGAAATTTTATTTCATATTTTCTTCATATCAAAAGTCAAATATGTCATATCAAAAGTCAAATATGTCAACAAAGGAAAGTAAATTCTCTAAAATGATTATAAGAATGATATCTTCAAAATCTAATGCTTCTTAAAAATTATTTAAATAGTTACACCAAAGTTTGAGTGATTACTATGCTTTGGCTCCATTTTGAAATCCCTAGATAAGAAGTTTTCCCCCCTCTAAATTTTTTGAAGCACACAAAAATAAATAAGCCACCATTTGAAAATGGATTGTCATCCACATTTTTATTCTCTCTCACATCAACTTTCTTTTAATTTAGAGAGATATATAAATATAGTATTAATCCTATATATGGGGAACTGATGCCATGTTTTTATATATCAGAAGTCAATTGTCAACAGGGAAAAAATATTTGAAAAGATTATAATAATATCTTTCAAATTTATATTCGTTCTATTAAAAATGATTTTAAAAGACTTTATTACTTCCACCACACCTTGTCTTAGCCTCCATTTTTAAATTTTTTTATGAGAATATATCGTTCATGATAATGTTAAGAAACCATTTCAAATGGAAACTTCTCGCAACCCATCAACTTTTTCAAATGTATGCAAGAACGTATTAAATGTATGAATGAAAACTTTATTTTATACTTTCGATATAAAAAAAATCATATCTTTCAATAAATATAGAATATAAATAAAAGACTATAATAATGATCAATTCAAATTCTAGTATTTTAAAAATGATTTAAAAGGAATTTCTTACTTCTAAACATTTTGAGTGGCCATTGTTTATGTAATACAGCCAGCATTGCCAACGTTAAGAATGTGAAATAAAGCATGATTAATTAGCTTAATTCATTTTGGTTAATAAACTAATCCCATAATTAATTTTAATAATTATATGAAAATTAACAAAAAAAAATGTAAATAATTAAAGGGTTCATATTTTTCTCTTTCAATTGAGCAAACCAAAAAAAAACCTTAAACCAAGAATCACAGTTTTATTTTGTGATGTACAAAATTTTTTAAGATAACTAATTATAGAGTATGGAGCAATTAGCATGCTTAAGAATGTATGTTTCTATAAAAATTGAGATTAAGATAAGATTCCATAGAAAATTATTATATAGTATTAATGAAGTCATATTGTATAATAATTTTAGCTAGAGAATTTGAAACATGCAAATTGACAAAATTAAGTTTATATTTATTTAGAAAAGATCACTGATAAAAACTTACTAGCAATTTAAATAAATGAGTATTGATGATGTGTATCTTAATCTACGTGTATTTATCTCTTATATATTACAACAAAAATATTATAAAAATATGGCTTATTTAAATGATGCGTAAGATATCTAGGTATTGAAATCAACTTAAGTTAGACAAAGCGAAGCTAAACTTGATAAAAAGAGATAAAAAAAAGATAAACTTCACTTTATATGCATATAAGTGAGAAAAAAAGTTAAAATGGCCCTTAGGCTATTTACGAGGGGTTGTTTTGGTCTCACACTATATAATGTGTCAAATTTATCCCCTCCACTTCACACATATCGGATACAAAATAGTAAATTGAATCAAATCTGATCTAAAATAATCTAATCGTGGGATTATTTTGAATCATGTTTAAGAAGTCAAGCGTACAAATTAAAAAAATTATATAGTTGAAACTAAATAACTCTCAATAAATAGTCCAAGTTATAAGATTATGTGCCTCTTTATGTAGAGATTAATGGTATATTAAACTAGAAAGCATTTAAAAAATTTAGTCTTAATGTTATAAAAAGTAATCTTCAAACAATAAACTTCATATAGATTTAACTAATGGAGTGGTTGAAATTAAGCATAGCAATAAATCCATGCAAAGATGGAAGTTCCATAGTGATGCAAAGGATAAAGCTAAGAATCTAAATTAATATGTGGGTAAACTCAAATTCTACACCAAAGAAAAATTTTTTTCTTCTAAGCCTAATGCATTCAGCATGATATAAGATTCATGTTTCTTAAGCGCATGGATAATGTTATTATGACAAGATTTTTATCCTTGTTCGCATTCAAAATGATCATTTATATTGTTATCTATTAATACAAGATTTTGAATTTGTAAGATGAGATTTCTTCCCTCGCTTTCTAATTTGTTAACCCCAAACAAAACACAATCTTAAAATAGAATCTTCTTATAGCCCATACATTTAATTTCATTTTCTCTTTCATTTACTTCTCAAAAAAAAAAAAAGAATAATCATTCAGAAAACCACAGAATAGCTTTTGATAAAATTTTTTTTTTTTTTTTGCATTCCATACAAAGATTTAGCGGAGAAAACATGCGCGCTTAAAAATAATACTAACCTGAGGAAATTGGTAGCTCCGGAGTTTTGAAACATCAGCTATACGCTTAACGGTGCGGTTACCCATGTCCGACGAAAACTCCTATAGAATAATGCAATTTATGACTCAATACATCAAAATTGTGAAACAAAATACAAACGAAAGGTCAATAAAATGAAGAGGTTATAACCTGATCCCTGAAGACCGTGAGCCCTTCTTTAAGACTCAACTGAAACCAGTCGCGGCAAGTCACTCTAAGATAAAACGGTCCAAATTTAAAAAAAACTTCACGCTTTTTATGTGTACCCACACTCGCATAAATATGCAAGCATAGTCTTTCATGTAAAGTGCCGAAACAGTCCCTTGATTGTTTCATGTGGCCATTTTCATCCCATAATATAAGTAAATAAAAGTGTCAAATTTGTCCCTAGACTCTTTGAATTAAGGCTGAAAAAGTCCTCCATGAAGATTATTTCAGATATTAAAAGCATCTGAGGACTAAATTGACACTTCTATAGACTATGAGACTAAAATGACTCCCAACAAAGAGTCGAGGGACTATTTTGATACTTTTCTCCTTTTATGTACAAACATAATTCAGATATTAAATAGAAATATAAGACTTCAAAGAGATTTTATCCATATAGAAAATCAGCAATGTCACACAAATAAAAGGAATCCACAATAAGCAACATCATGCATCAACATTAGCATTCTGACAAAAAAAATAAATAAAAAGAAATAATAAAGCATCAATAGGAAAATAAAAAGAGGCATGTCCGTTCATACCACCCAATTCCTAAGTATTTACATATCTAATACCTAAAGTTATTGTTTTTACATTTCTACCACCCAAATCTTTCATATCACATAAAAATACCCCTATTTTAACTTTTAAAAAGTGCGGTGTGCACATACTCATGCTTAGGTAGAATGACATATATATGTAATAATTGAACTTTAGGTGTTAGATATGTAAATACATAGGATTTCAAAAGCATTATCAAAATAAAGCATTATGAAGATATCAAAAGCTCATTAAGAAGAAAATACCTGTTGCCAGTCCAGTTATGAAAATACTGCATATAAATATGAAAAAAAATCAAGAAATAGACCAAATGAGATGAGATCACAAATACATAACATTGATAGACAAAGCTCACCTCATGACCAATTACACCCAAAATTGCAGCATAGTCTCCATCAGAAGCAGTTTCAGGAGATGCCAAAACAAGCTTAGAATTGAAAATCTATGATGCACATTTTTATGGATTTCAGACAAGTCACTCAAAAGAGAACAAGAATAAATGTTTGGAATTTTCAAAATTAAAATGACTTGAGAGATGCACAAAACTTTACATTAAGGCTCTTGTTCTCCATGGCACCCCTGAAAATATACAAATCAATTCCATTAAGGCAAAAGAGAAAAGTGTCACAATAGTCCCAAAGTCTATAAAAGGGCCAATTTAGTCGCCAAACTCTTTCAATATGAGCCGAAATAATTGTCATAGAGCACTATTTAAGCGCCAATTTAAACAGTCAAGGGGACTAATTTGGCACTTTTTATTCTGGGACTTGAATGACCTCATTCCAATAGTAGGGGTACTATTTTCGCACATTACTCGTTGGAAAAATCAAGTAATTGCAAAACGTTTTATTAAAAAAAAAACAGCAGAGTTTTAAAAAATTAGCAAATATGAAAAGCTCATGCATGTTCAACTTACATGTTAAAATCAGGAACAGCCACAATATTGAATAAATCTAGATCATATTCGAGGCCAAAAACCTGTTAAAATAAATAAATAATTCACTTGTGATGATGACCAATTCAGTAGATAACTCGTGTGAAGATACAAAGAAACGAGATTGCTCACTTCCTCATCCCATTTCATAGCTGCCTTAAGAGAATACATAGCATGGGCCGTCTTCGGGACATCGTGTGGTGGTGTCCAGATTCTCAAAAACACAGTTCTTCCAGATTTTGTTACAAATGTATCATCTCTGCTTTCTAATTGTCCAGCAACCAGCGCGAATAAGTAACATGGCTTTTTAAAAGGATCCTCCCAGACTACATAGTGCCTCCCACCCTTCAAGTTTATGAGAAATTATATAACAGAAGCAGTCCACTATCTTAAAAAAAACAATGTAAAGGCACCAAAGGAAAAAAGTGGCCTTTACAAGCATAC
Source organism: Phalaenopsis aphrodite (assembly GCA_003013225.1). NCBI lineage: Eukaryota > Viridiplantae > Streptophyta > Magnoliopsida > Asparagales > Orchidaceae > Phalaenopsis > Phalaenopsis aphrodite. The sequence goes on from NEWO01000016.1 coordinate 2,133,447, forward strand.
CATACAAATCTTATTACACATTTACACATATCTAATGCCCAAACTTTCATATTTACATAAATACCACTCAAATCTCAAGCATTACATCGAAAATATCACATTTTCTTACATAAGTTTTAACATCAAAGTTTTATAAGTGCAAATATCAAACTTTAAGTTTTATATATGTAAATACATAAGAATTGTGTGGTATGTATGTAAATTTCCCCCCAAAAAAATCAGAATTAGTGTAACATTATATGAAACTTACCTCAAGGTCCCCTTGCTCGATCAGGTTCCCATTAGAAAGCAATACAGGATACAGAGTTTTATCTGCTTCGATTCTGCAGGTATACCTTGCCATGATATCAGGGCGATCCTGAAGAAGTAATTACATTAACAACAGCTGCCGCTTGGACAAAATATTTTCAATAATAGATAAAACTGGAGATAATTACAAGACACTAATAATCTAATTAATCCATAACCTAAGCGCCAAGGCCTTTTGTGGATCACTTCGTTTTTATTTTTACCTTCGCTTTTAAAATCATACTTACTTGGGATTAATTTTAGTTCTTGTCTTATCTTTCTCTTTTATTTCTAAAATATGTTTGTTTAGTGTGTTTTTTTTTCGTGTTTTTATTTTTTTTTGTTTATAAATACAAATTAACATGTTTTTGGAAGACACTCGAAATAACTTTTAGGACTTTTGATTGTTTTTAAAAATAACAATAATTTAATCAAAAAGTCAAACATATTTTGTTCCAAATCAAAACAATAAACAAAACCAAATAAAAATAAGGCATAGAAAATAAAAATAAAAGTAATGCTTTTTTACATGTTTCTATCTTTTGCTTTTTAAAAAAAATCAACTTTTTAAAAAGCACTTGAAACAACTTTTAAAAGTTCAAATTGTTTTTTAAAACAATCAAATCTTATTTAGACATAGCAAACATGTTTCATTTCACAACAAAATATGAAAAATAAATAAATAAAAGCAAAATATTAAATATTAAAGACATAAGTGATCCCAAACAGCCTCGAAATGTCAAAAAAATTTGAGGATTTGAATCACCAAACAACACCAATAAAAACTCTTTCCGTGAATTGCCAAAGTGAAATACATTAGAAGCACGAGAAACTAAGTAAACTAACCTGATAGAACGTGATCTTCCGAAACCCCTCAGCCTCACATTGCGTGCAGAAGTTGTCCTTCGTTTTGTAAAGTCCCTTAAAACACGAAAAGGAAATATAGCAAACATGGACAAAGCAATTGTAGAAAAAAGAGAATCCAAATATTTTATTTAAAGAAATTTACCTCCAATGACGTATTGCTTTGAGGGTATATCTCCGTTTCAATTTCCAGAATGAAAGTGGTAGTAGGTGGGGAAGACAATGTTAGATGACGTACATCCAAATGATAATCTTCTTTCTAAAACATGACGACAGACGCGGAATTAATTTTTTTTTGTATAAGAAAACATAGTTAAACGAGTATCTCGAATATTTAGTTCTATATCTAATATTTGTGCCTACTAAGCTTTTTTTGGAGTCAAGTTTCAAAATAGTCCTATGGCTATTTACATGGGTCCATTTTAGTCCCGGAGTCTTATAAAAGCGTCAAATTAGTCCCAATACTCTTTTAATATGTTGAAATAGTCCTCAAGAAGGATTATTTCAGCTGTATTGAAGGATTGTGAAATGTCTTTCACGCTTTTAGCAACAGTTCAATCTTTCTCATACCAGTCCCAAATATCATCAATAGAGGAAACAAAATCATTGATATTAAATATATTCAGACTAAAAAACACATTTTTTTAATTACAGCAAGAATAACAAACTAACAAAACATGATAAAAGCCAATTATGGTGTAAAAAGCTACTGATTTCCAAAGTCCATAAAACATTGATTTCCAATAAGAATGAGCCCTCAAAAGGTAAGAAGAAGCACAAAAAGAATACCTTTAATTCCTTCCCATCAACTTTAATTGATAGCAGCTTAAGGTCAACACCGTTAAGTACCAACGGATATGATGCACCTGAAATCACCAAATCAAACCTTCAGAAAACTTGAAGTATCCAATTTGAGTTAACTGGACAAATCAAACGAATATGTAATTTAGGTAGGAAATGCAAAAAGAAAAATGTGGTGGAATGAAAATAAATTTGAAAATTAAAAAAATCACATTCCTTCAGTTCTTGGATATACAGAAATTTTTGAATAGACGAGTGCCTTGTCTTCACCAAGTATGAATTTCAAATCAACCTGAAAAAAATATTAAAAAAAAAAATACATCAGGATATTCAGGATGTAAGCTGCTGGGGACGAAATTCAATGCAAAAAAGTGAACTTGACGATAAATTGGAAATGTGAAAAACAAAATAGAAAACAATAGTGGAGAACATAAAGGAAAATTGTAACAGAGAAAACAAGAAATATAAGTTAACATGCAAGCAAATCAATGCTATCATTACACAAAGTAAGCATATTTGTTCTCAATCAAGGGCGGTTTTAGAAATTTATTAGATGTCCTTATATTTGATATATATGTGATGGCATGAGTATATTTTTCGAAAAACTCTCAAGTATTGCCCCCATTAAGCATTATAATTAATTAAGCTGACATTTTTTGGAACTCTTTAATTCGCCTCAAAAAATCAATTAAAATTTAAGTACAATAGTCAACCCTGATTGATAGGAGCAGGCAAGAAAAAATGTCCAGCTTCAGAAAATCATATCACACATTCTATAAAATTAATTAATCTAAAGTATTTCTCCAATTCTTTATTGAAGCTTCACTACTTTCGCAAATCAATACCAGTTTGACTATAGATCCCTTTGCTATTTCCAATATGTAAAACTTTATGAAGATGATGTTTACCCATGCATTTTAGTAACAATCATGTAAAGATTCTGTAGAATAATAAAGAAAACAAAAATTTGTTTTTCAAGTGCATCATGAATCTGAAAAATCAAAAATATGAAGAGAATTCACTTGAACATATACATTTTTTAGTAAACAAAATAAATATATAAAAAAAAGGTTGCCCTAAAGAATGATTCAAAAATGTTTCAAAGTAATAGCTCCAGATATTCTAAATGATATTACGAGAGCTGAATCAATTGGAATAACATAGTTAATAATTAAGGAGCTTGGAGATAGTTTATTTTTAATTTCGATGGATGAATCTCATAATATATACACAAAAGAGGAACTTAGAATCACCATTAATTATCAAAATCATAAAAAAAAAAGTAAGATAGTGTAAATGATATATTTTTAACAAATATATAAAATAAGACCATAGTTTAAAAATGTGCAATTAGTTATTGAGACAAATTTTGTCAGTGCGTCAAGGCATAAGTCTTGAGACATTTTGAGGTGTAAGCCTCAAAATAAATAAACTACTTCGAGCTCTAAAAATTTGCACCCCATACTCCCTCGATATAATGAGAGAGTTTTAAGTAAAATTTTGGACAAATTTTTCAAAAAATATATTAGATAGAAGATAAGACACTACACAAAGATTTCACCATTACTTTGCAAGGGCTTCAAGACCAAGGCTTCAAGGTTTCTCATATGCGCAAGCCACCATATTTAATGACCCCTCTCGATGACAAAAGAGCACATTTGATCAAGGTTAGTCATTAGACTTCGGTTTAGGGTTATGAAATTATGATCATAAGCTTAGAGCACATAGTGAAAAGAATGATAATCAATCTAATCAAGATTAAATAGTTTCGACGAGAGAGTTATTTCATTAGAAGAGAGAGTCGGCCCAACATAATATAAGGATCCACATCAACAATTATGAGTTATTTCGTCCAAGAAGATCTTTTAGACATAGGGTGGATGTTTAAGGGGATAAATTCAAGTCGATCTTAACTAATACAGAACTTTGCGCCTATCAAGTATAACCTACAATTCACCACTCAAAGAAGCAGAAAATCACTTGATAGCATACAGGTGATAGTAGTAACCATAATATAGTGGAGTTGTTGGGTCAAACTAACTGATTAAAGCTGCGTTTGAGGAAACTTGTGCTTATCCAGATAAGCTACTTATCTGGAAACGTGGACCACGGGGTTCAATCCGCTTTCCGCGTTTATTTTAAAAAAACCAACTGCGTTTTCAAATAAATTGCTCAAACGCAGTTTCCAAAAGGTGATACGGTGTTTCAAAACGTCATCACAGCGAATAAGCTGTCCCAAACGGAGCCTAAATGACTCTAGTCTAAACAGACAGCCACAAGGACAAAAAATGTAGGTCAAATCCTTATTGCCACATATTATTTTGAATGTAAACTTAACAATATGCTAAAAAATTGTTTGGTTTGCTATAAAATGAATGCAGTGTAAAAGTAGAATATTGTGTTTAAAATATATTGAAGCTATTTGGTTCAGAGTAAAATAAAAACATGACTTAATAATTTTTTTTTGGTTCAAAGAAAAATAAAATTAATGTAAAATGCATAGCTAAAAAGTTGCAACGGCAACAGACGGCTCACGATAAGTGGTGGTCTACAAATCGCAACAAACAAAAGGCGGGTTGTGGTAAGTGATGATAATGGGTTGGAGGCGGTGGCGACGGTGGCGGTAGCTATGAAGACGATTACGGCGAGAGACGACGGGCAGTGGTGGAACGTAGCAAGCGGAGACTAGCGGTCGGCAACCAATAGCGTAAGCAACAATAGCAAAAGGCAGCATGTGAGCAGTAGTTGATAGTAACATTGGACAAGTGTTGAATTATCACGACTCGACTCGAGCCATGGAATTAGACAAGAAGGGAACGAACGACCAGATTGTGTGAAATAAATTTTTTATATTAACTTTCAATTTAACAGATAAAGCGATATACAATCTAAATTAAAGTGATATAGCTAAAATTTACCTCGTTAATAGTTATTCGCGCCTTCTATAAACGTTTTTTCGTCTATCAGTCATCTTTTAATTATTTAATTAAACCTAAAAAGTTAGTTAAAACAACTGTGGGCTAAACGAGCAAGTTAATACTCATACTCATAAACTACAGTAATTACAAGGGAGAAATAAATAATATACATGTCAGCTAAACTGTTTAAGAAAATCAATACAAACATTTAATGTTATTCAAAAGAGTTCCTTCTTTACCAATAAAATATCTATATCATTTCATACTATACAATCGTCACAGAAGATATCGTCTAAAAATTGTGTCAATTAAGACGTAGACGCATTACAAGGGAGAAATAAATAATATACATGTC
>NEWO01000016.1:2141900-2194446 GCA_003013225.1 Phalaenopsis aphrodite
AGTGATACTTAAAATTGAATTATTAATATATTGCTTTATCATCATATATTTCCATGTCTCTCGTATTTCCCGTTTTGTGAGTTGTCTCCTTCTGCACATGGATGGACACATGCAATATGAGCATCCTTTCTATAAAATTCGGAAGTTTTGCACGTACTCAAGTAGTCTAATTTATTAACAGGCATTGTTTGAACAGTTTCGTCGGTAAATGAGGCATTTCAGTTTTGATCGATCGGCATATCATTCATCATCCTCAACTTTCATCGAGAATGATCAAATCGTCTCATGAGAAAGTTGTGGAGGTCCATAATTGTGCAAAGCAAGAAATATTATACGAAGTTTAAAATATAGAGTAAGAAATAACATATAAACATCATAACCTAATGTACTATTTCAGCATCCTAATAAAATAAAAATAATAAACTGTTCAAAGTAACAAACAACATGTTAACGTCCAAATATTAAATTACAAAATAATAAAGGTTATACAAACATCGAAGTAAGACATAATAATATAAACATTCAAAATAAGTTTGGTATAATTAGTATCTCTCCTACTCCTATTTTCATTTATTGAAATAAGACAATAGCAAACAACTAAGGTTAGAATTTTTAAATTCAAAAACATTCATGGCAGTTATTTCTTAATAAGCCATCATTAGAACCATCGGCATAACAATTTACTACCTCCCTCACTTCAATCCTCAATGATATACATATTCTCTCATTCTTCGTCTTAAATTTCAATCATCTTCCTCTTATTTAATGAATATTATTAGATTTTAAGATAATGACTACGTTGTTAGCAACAATTTCAATTACATCTTCAATGTATATCATATAAATAATTAGATATATTAATTAGGAGTATTTCTTTATTTACTTTTAGAAAAGAACTCTAACTCTAGTTGTTATTTCTCATTAAAACTGGGCAATACGCACCTCACATTATGCAAGACATAAGCCTCATATGATATTGAATGAGGCGTAAGCTTCATTATGAATATTTTAAAAAATTATTGAGATGAGCCTTAAAATAGGCCTCATATTGTGAAATTTTAAACCACAAATAAGACTATAATATATAATATCAAGTGTGACTACTTAATTAACAAAGTTTATTTATTTTGCAAGCAACATCACATTGTTATTCCTCATAAGGGCAATAAATGGGTAGCTCATGAAAGTTCTCATCATAGAGTTCAAAACGTAACAAATTTATAGCATTATTGAGTTGAAATTTTCAGCACAACTATTGATATATAACTTTAAGTGTTGAATAATATCATTTTACAAAGGCAAATATTGAATTGCTTTTATAGGTTGCATGCTTGACCCCAAATTGCCCATTCAATAAATTAAAAAAAAAAAAGTTAATAAGAAATTACACATCTTAATAAAAATATTTTTTATCCAATGGATATATTGATTTTTATAATCTTGAAAACTTATATTATAAATATTCAACTGATGCACAACTTTATACCTTAAAAGGCCCTGAAAGCCTTACCAAAAAAAAAGGTCCAAAGAATGAATGCTACTCCATGTTTTTAATAGCAATACTTTTTAGTACAAAAAGTGTTGAAAGAGGTTTTCTACTTTGAATATTATGAAGAACTAACTATGAAAATAAATTGGATATGAATGGAAGAGTGATAATTTAGCCACTTAAATAAAAAAAGAAATATTAGACAATAAAGACAATGAAATAATCATTCAACATTTTCAATATATGAATAGTAAACAATCTCAATTACAATTTTTTTCAGCATAATATATTTTATCATATATTATTAAAATATTTATCAATTTTTTTTAAACCATCAATATTATTCCTAAGCCTGTATGAAAAAGATCAATCGGTGCACCCGATATAATAATTCATGGCTCCACCCCACCTAGCCCAAACCTAAAGGCATTTTCAAGCTTTAATTTATGATTTCACCCACAAAGTAGTCATATAAAGAGCAAACCTACCAAGGTTCATCATTTTGAATACCAGACTTCCTCAAAAGTGGCACTAAAGCAAAAAAGTGATGCAAAATGCCGCCATTATGCAAAGTAAGACCCACCAAGCCTTATCACTATAAAGTCGCAAAACAAGATTGACCAATACAAATCTTCATATAACCCACAAGTTGAGAGAAAAAATTGCCGAACTAACCAAAAGAAATACTGCAAAAAACAATCACCTGACTTTAGAAAATGTTTTCCTACACTTTCATATACAAATCACTGAAGTAAAAGCTAGAAAAAGAAAAGAACAATGAACAACATTCAACTAAATATCTACATCCAAAATGAAAAAAAAAAAACCTGAATACCTGCATCCCAAGAAATTAACAATATACCACCGAGTAAAATTGACACAATATATCATCGAGTAAAATTGTCACAATGCTAAGCTTTAAGAGTAAATTGTAAAAAGAGTCCCTGACTATTTACATAGAGTCGTTTTAGTCTCAAAATTTATAAAAAAGTCAAAATAATCACCAAGCTCTTTAAATTGGATCTAAAAGAGCCCCCATGGTATTAGAACTCAATTTTAAAATATTCAGGGACAATTTTGGCACTTCTATAAACTCTAGGACTAAAACGGTGTCATATAAGTAGTCAGGTGTTGACCTCATTTTTGAGGTCATTTCTGTTTCTTTAGGGTCTTAGGATCTAGCTCTAGGAGTTTCTATTGATCGTCTTAAAAAACTAGAATTGAGACCCACTTTTTAGAAATTTCAGTCACTTCCTATTTTTCTTTGATGTTTAACATTTATGACACAAGAGCATCGTTTTATGAACGAGTGGTTATAGGCTATTTTGTGAAGACTCAAGGGAAAAGTTTCTAATAGGACTCCAAGCTTTAGGAAAACGTCGTCACAACTTTTTCGTCACATACACACACCAAATCCACAAAATTCACAAAATTGCAAGAAATCGGACTTCAATTAAGCCCAGAGGACGGATGAAAACGCGAACTTCTCCGGATGACCTCCGACGACAAATTGGACTGCGCCAACGCGTCCGGGACACCAATTTTGATAGAAAAAGACATTCATATTGTCATATTTTCGATACGAGAAAATTGACACGCAAATCAATGAATTCTTCAAAACGATCTCTGACGGCAAAACAGACAGCGCCGGTGCGTTCAGAATGCGAAATTACCTAGGGAGGATGCCCATTTTGCTGGGACGCCGCACACGAATAAATTGCACGAAATTTGATATTTTTTTTTATATAAATAAAAAAAATCCTTATTCTCCTCCCTAAAAATCCCTAAATCCCTAAATTGATCGCAGGCCTCCTTCTCCCGTTCGCGAGTCTGGTCGAGCCCCCTTCCCTTTCGCGGTTCATCCCGATCGTTGCCCTAGCCGAGCAGCCCTCTCTCCTCTCTTGGTCGAAGCTTTCGGTCACCACTGAAACCCTGGCTAAAAGCTTCCACGTCGTGCCACGCGAGCTGCTCCTCTGCGACAAAGCTTCGCCTCTGTTGTCCTCTCCCCACGCTAGGTTTGTCGCTTCTCTTGGCTCAGCTCACCGCCCAGGTGAGCGATGGTATTCTTCCTCCTCCCTCTTTTGCTATAAAAACCTCATTTGAGGAGTTCTTTAGGGTAGGCCAAAATTCTTGAGAGGGGAGGTGCTGCCAAAATTTCCTCTAATCTCCTTGTTGGATTCCTAAATGCTAGAGGCTTTTTGGAAGTTCTGTGAGAGAGGTTTGGTTGAAGCTTTGATAGAAGGAGGCACTGCAGAAATTTTCTCCAGGCTTATACTTATATTTTTTGGGCATTTAGAGTAAGAGTTCCTGCTTTCTTTACTCTATTTTGGAATTTATTACAAATCTTGGAGGAAGCTGGTATTAAAGGTTCATATACATAGCATCTTTTGAGCGATCCTGTTTGTCTTGCTTTCTTCATTATCAAACCAAAGTTGGGTGTTGCCTCATCCATATTATGATTTACAGATTTTTTTCTTTGGCAGAACCATCACCCTTATGTGTTGTTGATTATTACGGCATTTAGAAGAGCTTGTTGTCATACCTTGCTTTGGTGGGGCATCCGCGCATTTGCTATAACGTCCCTATGTATTTATACATTTATATACGATTTACTGTGTGAATCTTTTAAGTCATTGTGGAATTGATAGTTACCCCCAGGTTTGAGTTTGATAAGTAAGGCTCCTCTTGGAAATGTTAAACATCAATGTCTTAATTGATTAGACAACTATACTTTGGTTTGAATTTATCAATCATGAGAAGAAGCGTTTGTTGTGATATGCATGAGCCGATTTCTGTAGTCTTCTTATATGATCACATTATAAAAGTTTATAAATGGCATATTTAGAAATACGAAACTTTTATTTATAAGTGCATATACAAATTCTTTAAATTCTTACTTGGAAGGTACATCTGATTATCTTGCTCCAACATGTGTGGAATTCTGATTCTATAATTAATGTTTTGTAAGGAAATAACCAGGAATGAAAGTTATTAAGAAATGAAACTTCAACCAGGCTTGGATTCAAAACAGTTTGTACTTCATGGTTGAATTTGCCTTGGCCTTCAGAACTTGACCTGGGGGAGAAACTGAGTGCGGATTCACGTAATGTCAAATTTCTTGTGACTTGGTTAAACAATGATAGGATTTGTTTAGGACTGAATTTTCTGGAATCGATGTTTTCGGACAGATTTACATACACACCACCTAATTCTTGTATGTTTACATTTATGCCACCTAAAATATTTGCATCATATAAAATAGTGTTATAGTTTAATTTTAGAGGCCCTACATGCATTACCACCAACTTAATGTATATTTACATATTTGACACCTAAATATTGATCTTCCGAGGTTTTGCATATACCATAAAATTCTTTATATTTTTACACAACTAACACCCAAATTTTAATTCTTGCATATGCGCTATCTTAACTACACATTGCAATTGTGTTATTTCTTTTGGACTATCAAAAATAATTTGGGTGGTATATATATAAGTGCTGCATATGTAAATGCTTAAGAATTGCATGGTTTGTATGTAAATTTCTCTTTTCTCGTAGGCAAGATTTTATCAATTGTTCTTGTGGTGGGCAACAAGGTAGAAACATTCGTTCTAAGCTTCTAATGTGGCTGCAGTTTCTAACCTGTTTTAATTATATTTTGGGCCGCGGTCTTGGCCTCGTAGTAGTTTGGTTTTGGATCCTGTTTTGGTGGCTCGATTCTGCTCAATGATGATGCCCACTCATATTTGAAACATAAGTTGAATGAAAATTTTGGTTTTAAGCCTTTTTGGGGTTTGTTTTGGGGGCTTGGTTTTGCTTCATGTTGCTGCCCTCTCATATTTGAAACATAAGTTGAATGAAAATTTTGGTTTTAAGCCTTTTTGGAGCTTGATATGGTGGTTCGGTTCCACTCCTTGTCATTGCTTTTATATTTAAGATACATGTTTAGCATGGAGTTTAATCTCTCGGAGGCTTTTGGAGCCTGTTTTTGGAGGTTTTGATGTTATCCCTAGTGTTGCCCCTCTACTCGAAGCTTATTCATGAAATTTCATTTAATTTTGGGGTTTTGGAGATTTACATACATGCCACCCAATCCTTATTTGTTTACATTTCTAACACCTCAATCCTCATGATACATGTAAGAAACAAAAAAATAGTTGTCTATATCAGGCATCCTAGAAAAGATTTGGATAGTATCAATGCAAAGCAGAAGAGTTTAGGTGCTAGATAAGGAAATATAGAAGGGTTGAGTGACATCTTTTTCTTATGATATAAAAGATTTGGGTAGGTTGCTCCCCTTACCCGTGAATGTGTTTTGGTTGTTTCTCTTGCTGCCCAGGCCGTGAGCATTTATTTGGTTATGTGGGAAGATTTTATGCTTATTTGATGTATGAGGCTATCTATTAGTTCGAAAGTTGGGGAATTTCAATTTCGGCATGAGTTTGGAAGTATTGGTGGTGGTTTTGCCCGAGGTCATTTTCTTTTGAAGTTGGGAGATTTTAAACCTCATTTTGGAAAAGCATTTGGTGGACTTGATCAATCCTACGTCTTTGGGGTTTGAAAAATCAGCACAAAGTGACCCTTTATGTTTGTTAGGAAAGACCTTGGACCCTACTCTTCTAGGTCTTTTCGATACGAGTTTTGAGAACTTATCTATTCTCCTTTGCGGTGTTTTAGATGGATCAGTGTCTCCTCTCTCTCACCCCATTTTTTGTTCTTTTTCTTTCCTTGCTTCTTAGTTCGTTCTTTTTTATGTTTATGTCTGATGCATAAGTGTCCACGTATAGCATTTTGCTATACGTGAAACCATCAAGCAATGTCGCAAGTAGTCGTTTTGGGGCGTATGGTGGTGATAATAAAGACACACCGAAGATAGAGCAGAAAAATGTCTTATCCTATAACATCAAGATCCAGACATTTGATGAAAAATAGGATAATGGTATCCTTCACCGGCATAAGTCTAGCGGGAGTTGGCTAGAACCTCCTCAAGTTGTTGGCAGTCCCACGCCCGACAATATAATCGACTTGTGGACAACGAAAATTTCTAAAAAAAATATAAGTTTTGACAAACCCTTTTCAAGCAAAAACATACTTTTCTACGAAACAAAAATTGATAACTCTTATTTGCATGTTTAAAATTTGTATGCATGTTAAAAACATAAAACATACTTTAAAGTTGATTGTCCGCGTAATGAATACTTGTTTAGGCCGGGAAATATCCCCCTAAGTGAGGTTCAAGACAAACTTCTAGAAGAGTTGCGGGTTCTATATATTCGGGTGACCGAGTAGTCTTCATGGACCCTCAAGTATAAATATATATCTGAGTCTAGCCCCATACGAGTGCTTGCGGCACCCCACACTCGAACTTTTTTTGTTTTATAGAAGTTTTGGGACAGGACACTCATGTCACTTTTCCTTTCTTTCGGGATTTCTCCAAGATTTTTGTGGATTCTTTTTCTTTTCTTTTACTTGAGTCTTTCTCGTTGATTTTCTCGAATTTTCCGTCATGAGTTGTTACTCTTCTTCGGATTTCCTGGACGACGTTTCTTTCAAACTTCTCTTTTTGTGATGCATTTAGACTTATTATACTTAAGGAACAGCGGATCTCACGGGTGTACAGGTTTGCTTTATATTTTACAGCGCTTCATTTTTCTGTTTCTACCTGCTATTGTTCTTTCTGTACAACATGTTATATTTTTTTGTTTCTATCTGCTACTGTTCTTTCTGTACAGCATGTTATACTATTTTTGTTTATGTCTGTTACTGTTCTTCCTGTATAACATGTTATACTAGTCATGTTTTTGTCTACTACTGTTCTACATGCACCCTACTGTTTGTCCTGTATTGCACATTTTATATTATATAGCTTTAAGCATGTCTTCTTTTATATAAAATGTTTAGAGAATTATAGCCATAGGGTCGTTTGATTTGACATTGTAACTGGACACCCTATAAAACTTAAACTCGTCACGACAAGGAGCTTGGAGCGAACATCGTGGGCAGCACGACAAGGAACAACTTCAAGGTGGATCTGCAGCAGCAAAACACATTCACATCACCTATCACATTCTTTAGTTTAAATAACAACCCATAAGATTACTCTTTAGGCTTTTTGTACAACTCTGTTGTACAATTATAAGTCCTAACGTTTTAGGATTCCAAGGTTAACGTGCGGTACGGTATAAATCCTCCCATCTTTTTAGGCTATTTGCACAGTCCGATATTGTAAAAACATAAGCCCTAAATCATAAATAATTTACAGGATTGAAATATCAAATTACATCATTTCAAAAGACATAAAACCAAACAATAGGACAGTTGGAACATCTCTGAGGTTTCTCCTGGATCTGTGATATCCCCTACTTCTCTTCCCTTTGGATTACTTAAATAATTGTCCTTATTTTAAGTCATTCCTATTTGATTTTCCCATGTCCAATCGTGAAAACTTAAACTTCGAAATCTTGAAAGCAAAACCACATGATCTTAATCGAGAGTTTTCTTAAGTGATTTCGATCATTTAAGATGTAATTAACTATAGGGGTTTGCCTCTATAGGGAACCAGGAACCCAGATAAAATAAACCTTATCTAATTTTTTATGTTAGATAGGGGAACTTGTTGACCTTTTTTAAAATATTTCGCAGACCAAAACGGATGTCATAAATTCTTTAGTCTAGGTGATTGAATCTCTATTACAAGTGATATATTTATTTCTTCGGGATAAGTGTATTGCTTGTAGTATTGTATTCAATCATTTAAATTGTTTAAAATGTGAGACCTGTTTGGTCTCACCTATTTTAAAATTAAAACGTCACTTTTGAAATAAAAAAAAGATTATATTCATATTTAAAGTATTTTTAAAATCACAAAATCATCACTTTTTCAAATCAGGAAAGTTAAAAAAAGAACGGCCGACATCAGGGAGCTTTAATAATAATAGAAATGTTAAAATGTATACAATGAAAACCTACAGCACTGTAGTGAAAATGTAAAAACAGAAGAACAAGTACTGAAAATAGTTATCTAAATTACAAAATGGAACATAAACTAATATGTACTGGACTTTCATATGAAAATAAATTAGAGTACAATATAAAGGACTGAGTATCATACCGTATCAAAATAATAATCAGGTATCTGATAGTTCTTTAAAAATATTTCTTTCGGGGTATCCATCTTCAATTCTTCACTCTGTGCGGGAAGTGGTTGTGTGGCTACTGAACAAATAAACTTTCTGTTGGCTGCCCTCTGGAATAAAAAATAATCATTCACTAAAAACACTAAAAAAGAAATTTATATATGAAGCACATAATTATTATTTAATTACATATTTCACACATAAACTTTCATAGTTACTATAAAGCACTTTGGTGCTTTCAACCTTTGCATAAAAAAAGTTATATTTGACTTTAAAGAAATGGTGATAGCAATATATTTTATGTGATATTAAAGATTTGTTATGTGTGTAAATATAAAATTTTAGGTGTAAGATGTGTAAATACATAGAATTTTGTGCTATATATGTAAATGCCCCAAAGTAAAAATATATTCCACGATCCATCATGAATAACATGGGAAAAAGGGATGGCAAAAAATGGGGGATCCTGTTGCATCTGAGGAATCAAAAGCATATATTTTGATTTTAGTAATCATAATCTATAACCATATACTAATTTTAACAGAGAGAAAAAGTTTCCCTTGTAATTATAAAACAAGAAAGTTTCACTTTGAAATGGGCTTTTCTTAAAATTTATAAAGTACAAAATTTAAAACATTGTAACAAAAATTCAATCAAATGTTTCCAAATTTTGAAAAAAAAAAGAATGCCAGAAGGTGGGAAGTAGGCAGCCGTTTAGCAGTAACGAAAAAGTGGGTTATTGCTAAAGGGAGAAATGCAAAATTGCTCGCTATCATCATCTAATAAATGAAAACCAGAGCCCATGATTGACATTTCTCACTTTAGTGAAGGGTATTTAGGAAAATTTCAAGTACCTAGCAGCATTGGGCCCAATATGTACTACAAAGACTTCAGCTTAAAATGCAAATCAATTATATAAATGCATTGTTTAACGTTTCTACTGTATGATCTCACATCAAAACCATAAATATTCGCATAATGTAAATATACAAATTAAGGTAGAGAAACAAAACTATCAATCAAATAATGAATAACGCATTTGCTGCAATGACTGAAGGCAAATATGAATTTTTCATTATCTTACTGATGGAAAAGAAAATAATGTTCTCCTCCTACGCACGCCCTACAAAAAAAAAGGAAGAAGTAAGATCGAGGAATTCCATTAGAGATGAATTCAAAAGGCAAAGGATCGTCATGAAAAAATAAACCAGAAAATGACATCAATAAACATTATAATAGAAAGATGCATAACAGAGTGCTAAAACAGTTAATGGAACTTTATAAATCTTACCTCCTGGGTGAGATGAAAATTACTTCTGAAAATTTTTTTCTCTTGATATTGTAAAGTACAATGACACCGACTATCCCAGACCTATAAAGAGTGGTCGAGACAAATAAAGGTTATAAAAACTTCAACAAGAATTGAACATGAAATGGCAAAAGAATAATGAAGAGGAAAATCTTGACACAGTAGTCTAAGCTATTCTAATCCAAATTCCACATAATAGTTAGATTAAAGTATGTGGCATCATTGCCTATTGTCATGCATAACAACCGATAATATAAACATAAGGAAGATTTACATACATATCACTCAAATACTATGTATTTACATATCTAATAACTAAATTTCAATTTTTACATACCTATGCATGAGAAGTGAATTTCATTTTTTTAAATTTAAAATGATGATATTTTTGATGTGATATGAAAGAGGCATACATGTAAAAAGTAAAGTTTAGGTGTTAGATGTGTAGAAGTGTAAGAATTGGGTGGTATGTATATGAATGTCCCATAAAGATTAAGACAAGTGATAAAAGGTCAAAATAGGTCTTTCTTCTTAGATCCTCACAATCACACAAATATAAACCAATGAACGGGCCTCATAATGACACGCCAAGGGCATATAGAAAAATGGAGAATTACAAGTTACACTTCTATGAAACCTTTACACAACTAAATCTATATATTATTCGAAGATAGAAATCAGAACATATCTAAATACACACCCAATTCAACTTCTAATAAAAGGGGGCCTTCACATACATACCACTCAATCCTTGTATTTACATATCTAATACCTAAAATTTTCTTTTTGCATTTCTACCACCGAAATCTTTCATATCACATAAAAAACACCACTAATTTAACTTTTAAAAAGTGAAACACACCATCTCATGCAAAGTTAAGATGCCATATATGCAAAAATTGAAGTTTTGACGTTAGGTATGTAAATACATAGGAAATGAGTGGTATGTATGTAAATAAAATCACAGTAAAATCTGCCGCAACATCATAAATTTACACAAAAAGCAAACATAAACGCTTGAACATTTCAAGCCAGACATTAATCTAACAACTACAGCAATATACTAACAGAGTTAAGATGGGCAAGGTGCAGACCAGAACTACAAAGAGATAGAATTCAAAGATTGTAATTGAAGAAGTATGCAAAAACGAAAAAACCAAAAACAAAAAAAATGATTCAGGAATGGAATTTTAGGGTTTAAACAAATAGCAAAAGGATTGGAAAGAAGGAGACAGCAGCAGAACAAGAAACAGGGCAGTGCAATAACATTATAGGACGAAAGCAATCCCAAAAAACCCCTCTTCGTCAAACTTGAAACTTTGCTGGGAAGAATCAGCCGAGCCATTCAGCCAAAACCGATCCCTTCAAGTTCTGAAAGAAGATCAACCATTCTAAATTTTCATGGAGCCAAAGCAAGCAAATACGAAATCGGAAAAGATGGCCATAAGAATCAGCAGAACTTAACCCTAGGTGGGCAATCAGACAGGCTTTTTTAAGATAAAATGTGGATAAATAGGATGATGGACGAGATAATTCCCAAATTATTGAAAAAATCATGAAAAAATTCGATGAAAAAACATTCTTAAAGATTAAAATTAGGTGATTCTATTGGAATACAAGGAAAAAATGGATCAAAATTGTTTTTTTTTTTTTCTTAATCAGATTTACCTTATGATCGGATTGAACACAGAAGCGGGATAAGATTCTCACACTGGAGTCGGAGAACAGAGACGTCTTCCGAGGTTTTAAATAGCTGACTAAAAATTTATTTTACGTTTTTAAAATTGTATTTTTGCCCGCTAGAAAAGCTTTATTTACGGCAGTACCGTGGCCGTACGAGGAGGGACGTCTCCCTGGCTTCCAAATTGGCAAGACTCACGTACGGTAAAATTTATATTAAAAAATGATATATTTATGAAATATAAAATAATATATTTTAGGGAGTAAAAATAGTTGTATGATTTGTATGTGATTCATCACCAATAAATTTTCATCATCCCACACGAATCTCAAGATATGACATAGATCCTGAGACGATATTTTGAATAAGAAACGTTAAGATCTTGGTAAAAAATCATCCAGAACTTCGATTTCAGCAAACTTGTAATCAACCTAACCAGTTCGATGAGACGGACCTAATGATATGAAAACTAGTTCAATCTGAATCAAAAGCCTAGATCAAATCATTGAACGACACTTAGAAGATTTCCGGACACATTTGGTAGGTCAAACGATTGTCGAATATGACAAATTTACTCGAATCGAGAGGCTCGACAAAACAAATCAAATGAATTCAATATCACTCAATTCTGAAATCATTAAAGCACTAAAATGTTCATTAAAAGTTGTATGATCGATGGAAGCTCTCCGGTTAAAATGGTTCATATTTCTGCATTAATTACACCCAAAACACTATAAATAGTCCCTCCACCCCTTACATGAGGGGGAGCTGAAGTCTAGAAAGAAAGTCTGAGACCTTGAGGAGAAGTTGCAACTCAGCATCACCGCTGATCGTCGTCGACCACCACCGACCTCCGTTGTTGACCACCGTCGACCACCGCCGACCTCCGTTGTTGACCACCGTCGACCACCGCCGACCTCCGTTGTTGACCACCGTCGATGGTCGTCGACCATCACTATCTGCCGACCTCCGTCATCCACCACCATCAATCGTCGTCCACCACTGTCAACCATCGTTAACATCTATTAACTATCAGTCAACGTTGTAATCTGAAAAACATAGTTACCATTTTTCCAGTCTGTAGGACAAGGGATTTGTGTAATTATCAATTCAATAGTGAATTTTCGCAACTGGGTCAAGCCTCGTGATTTTTCCCTTTACTAGTTTTCCACGTAAAAACCTCTAGAGTCATCATCGCTTGTTTTTCTTTCATCTGTGTGTGTGCTCAACTTTCGTACAACGCTAAGACAATAGTTCATTACTCTACCGTCATAAATTTTATAGCAAACTTCAATATTATAATATATAATTATTTTATAATACAAATATTTAATATCTCTAATCAATTTCTGAACTTTTTTAAAATTTATTTTTTTAATATATTACATTAAAAAAATCTTGATAAATTGATACTAATATCGGATAATAAGACTCTATTTTAAATTAATTATTAAATATGTATTCCTTTATTTAAACACATTTTCAATATTTTAAATAGCTATTATTATTTGTAATAATGAAATATAATTGATTTATTTATTAAGCAATAAATTATTAAAAATTGTTGGGAATCCTATATTCATTTATAAAATTCTCTATTTATTTATTCTTAACGCTTTCATCTACCTCCGTATAATTTTCTATGCTCATTATTTTTATTTTTTTGGAAAAATTTAGATACATATCACTCAATTATTATTATTTACATAACTCACATCAAAATTTTTATATTTATATATTTAGCACTTGGGTTTCATAAAACAATATTGTGAAAGTGTATTTAATTTTTTTAAAATATATAATAAGGTTACTTTTATTTAATATTAAAAATTTGAATATTATCCATATAAATATGAAAATTTAGACTTTGGATATGTAAATGCATGAGAACTGTGTGGCTTAAATGTAAAAATCCTTTTTTTTTGTAATATTTAAAACAAATTAAAAAAAGGAAAGCTATAAATTGATATAATATTAATATATTTATTTTACTTTAAGTATGTAATAAGTAATGTTTTGTAAATCTTTTTTACAATTATAGCTATGTACGCTAAGCGGCTATTTGGATTATATTTCTACCTTGCGCTATACGGTTGTATTAAAAATGGTAAAAAATATTATGTAAGACTCCGGCACTTAATACTCCGCACGTAGAGTTAAGTGTGGAGTTTAATGAAATCACGTTACATGGCGATGACAAAAAAAGTGTTATTGTGTGTTATTCAAATGTTATTGATGTGTTATTGTGTTATTATAACACCAGGAATATTCTCATAACACAATAACACATAAATAACATACAATAACACATGAATAACACAGGGGAATATTCTCCGGTGTTACCGGTCTGATTTTTTTTTTATGTCACCGTGATTTCATTGAACTCTACACGTAACTCTGGAGTCCTGATGTAATATTTTTTCTTATTTTGAAGGGAAATTTGCATGCATGACATCTAAAATTTAATATTTATATTTATTGCACTTATGTGCCTTCTAAGAAGTTACAAATAACATTTGGAAGTTTTACATACAGACCTCCCAATTCTTATGTATTTAGATATTTAACAACTAAATTTTAATTTTTATAATTATACACCTTATTGAAGCATAAAATGGTGTATTTCATTTTTTTAAAATGAAAATATTGATATTTTTTTATGTGAAACAAAAAATTTTGGGTAGTATAAATGTAGAAAGTAAAATTTATGTATTACACATGTAAATATATAGGAATTGGGTGGTATGCAGGTAAATGCCATAAATAATTTTTTTTATGAGATGACAAGGATCTTGAGTGTCTAATATGTAAATATAAAAGTTTAGGTGTTAGACATCTAAATATATAAGAATTGTGTTATATGTGTGTAAATTCTCCTTAAATTAAAATGAAAATTTGCATCATATCATACAATTCCTATGTATTTACATAATGAACACTTTAATTATTTTTACAATGATACCATTTTAAAAATATCGTACAATTCTCGGTCACGCCGGTCGACGAAACGGGGCGCCTGCTAAGATTTTTGGCTTGATCACACTTATATTGCGGCGTAATTATGTCGTAACCTCTGTTTGTCTGGCGTGAACACATGGATTTAGAACAGTTTCAACCCATCTCGATGAATCTTCATTCATCTGCTTCAAATGCAAATTCCAAATAGCTACTAATGTAAGCACTGCCCTGATTGAAGTGTCTGACCACATGAGAAAATATTTCATCATAATCTACTCCCTTCTGCTGTGAAAATTTCTTTGCTATCAGTCGAGCCTTGAATTATTCCCCTTCTTTTTCTGAAACTGTTGGTTTCCTTTTGTACACTCATTTGCACTTAATAGCTTTCTTTCCCTCAGGAAGTTGAATTAGCTCTCATGTGCGACTTTTCTGCATAGATCATCTCCTCAACCATTGCACTCATCCATTTCTCTTTCTCCTGGCTAGTGATAGCTCTTTGAAAAGTGGTTGGATCATCGTTGTTGATGAGAAGTGCACAAAAGACCAAGTTTTCATAATCCAATCTGTCAGGAGGCATTATATTGGTGTGTCTCTATCTGTCTCTGGTTAGATTATAATTTTGCAGATCATCTGGAATGGAATCACCAGGTGTTGGGTTTGAACATTTAACTCTCTCAGTTATTTCTAGATGATGTTCTAAATCTATTTGCACAGCATCTGAACTGGAACTGTTCTCTGACATATTGTTTTGATTCTGCTGCAACATAGATTGTTTATCAAAAACTACATCTCTGTCGATCACCATCTGACTGATAGCAAAGGGATTTTCACAGCAGAAAAGGAAATATTATAATGAAATATTTTCTCCTGTGGTCAGACATACTTCAATCAGGGCAGTGTTTGCATTAGTACTATTTAAGACTTGCATTTGGAGCAGATGGATGTTAAAACTGTTTCTTGCATGGTAATTTGGAGGAGCAGATTTACATAGAGTAACCAGAAGTGTTCACTCAACCTGGACAGGAGCATCTGGTTTGCAAATTAAAGAAATTGTTGTATGGGTTGAAACGGTCTTCAAGATAATGGTACAAGCGGTTTGACTCCTACATGATTAAGATTGACTACAAGCAATGTGAGTATGATTATTGTATTTCTGTGAAGAGTCTTGATGATCATTCTATTATTTGTAGGTTATTGTATGTTGATGATATATTGATTTTGACTCCTACATGATTAAGATTGGCTACAAGCGATGTGAGTATGATTGTTGTATTTCTGTGAAGAGTCTTGATGATCATTCTATTATTTTTATGTTATTGTATCTTGATGATATATTGATTGCTGCAAAGAATATAAATGATGTTTGTGGTTTGAAAGCTTTATTGAGCCAGAAATTTGACATGAAAGACTTGGGTCCTGAGAAGAAGATTCTTGGAGTGGAGATTCATGAAGATAGATGCTCAAGACGATTATGTTTATCTCAACGAGACTATGTTGAGAAAGTGCTAGAAATGTTTGATATGAGCAAAGCAAAGCCCGTGAGCACTCTATTGGCTAATGATTTTAAACTTTCTTCAGAACGGTGTCATAATACAGATACAGAAATCGAAGACATGGCAAAGGTTCCATATGTCAGTGCAGTTGGCTGCTTGATGTATGCAATGGTATGCACTCGTCCTAATTTGGCTCATATTGTTAGTAAAGTCTGCAAATACATGTCTAAACCTGAAATGCGACATTGGGAAGCAGTCAAGTGGATTTTCAGGTATCTGAAGGGTACTGTAGGACATGGAATTATTTTTGGCAGTCACCATGATGATCCTTCAGTTGTGGGGTACATTGATTCAGACTATGCAAGTGATTTGGATGGCAGAAGGTCCACAATTGGGTATGTGTGTACTCTTTGTGGAGGGCCTATATGTTGGAAATCAACAATTCAATATATTGTGGCATTATCTACAACTGAAGCTGAGTACATCACAATAGCTGAAGCTGCAAAGAAAGCCTTATGGCTTGCTGGGCTAGTAAAAAAACTGGGTGTTGAGCAAGGCGGAGTTCAATTGTATTGTGATAGTCATAGTGCTATTTATCTGGTTAAGAACCAGGTGTACCATGCGAGAATCAAACATATTGATGTCAGGTATTACGAGATCAGAGAATTGATTTCTTCTGGTGAGATACTGTTGCAGAAGGTTCATACTAATGAAAATGCAGCTGATATCTTGACCAAGCCAGTTACTATCAACAAGTTCTTGCATTGTTTGAACTTGTTGAATGTTTGCAGTTGCTAGAGAAGCATGATGGCTCAACCCACTTCAGTTTGTAAGAAACTCCATGATGTATTTCTCCTAAGGGGTTGAATATTCGCCAAGGTGGAGATTTGTTATGGTATGACTCATATATCGTATAATGGACAGATGTTGGAATGAAGCGAAGCGGAGCAGAAGAAACTGTCCAAATCGGGGGAGGTACAGGGGTAATTTGGTAATTACATATTGTACTCCAGAGTATTCTAGGGTTATAAATAGATATGTATGTAATCCTAGGTCTTAACCCATATTTTGTATTTTGTACTCTTTTCTAAATATTTGAAGAAAGCCGCCGGCATCTTTGACGAACCTAGTTAAATCCCTGTGTGTTCTTCTGGATTTGTGTCGATTCTTGTTTTTCTTCACTCTAATTTCTCGACACAAGTATTGTTTCTAGCTCAATCCAAGTGCTATAAAACTCAAAGCAAATACATCTAAAGCACAATTAAGAAATAAAATATGGGGGATTTACATAATTAAAAATTAAAACTATACCATTTAGATACCTAAAACATAAACTTATCCAATGGAGAGATTAAGTTAATTGGGAGTTTTTATGCTTTTTGAAGAATTTAGTGTTATATGAGTAAATATATGAGTAATGACTTTTGTAATAGATGATATGTTATATGAGTAAATATATGGGTAATGACTTTTGTAATAGATTCCACATTTAACTTTAAAGTTATATGAGTAAACTCAAAGCAAATACCCTAAACCAAAGTCAGTTTTTGAAACAGAAACGAACCAACCATACTTGATCGATTCAGATCAATTTTTCGATTTTGACCAAATAATGCACACCTCCAGTCTAATGATGGTTTTTTAGGATAAGACAAATGAAGACAACTACTTGTTCATGAACGAAGCTTTCATTGCATGGAAAAAACGTCTAATATGCAAGAACAACAAAGTCTTTACGGATTAACGCAAGCATCCAAGTAAAATAATAGAAATTTATTGGCTTTATGCATAAAATTAACTTTCATAGACACAACATTGTTGATTGTTCTATAAAATACTATCTTGTTGACATTTTAACTAAATGGCTCATATCAAGCAAACTAAAAGGTGTTATTGAAAATTTTCATTTGAGGATTAATTTGGAGAACTAAGAAGATTTCTAGAAAGATATAACTAGAGATAAAATCACATTTTGTTAGAACTTATCATAATCTCAATACAATGAAAATATGATGTCGATATGCCATATCATGAAAGTGAAGATGATTGCTATGTACATGATTTAATATCGTGAAAGATTTAACGATGAGACATTTATAGGTGCAACAAAAGTTCTTGAGTCATTGTAATGGTGAAACATTTATAGACTTTCCACCCTTTTTAAGGAAGTTTCTGAAAATACGATCAACCTTATTGTTCTTAATATCATGTATAATAATAAAACGTTTCATTTCTACCATGCATTAGTAAAAAAAAGTTGAGGAGGCTTTACAGAAAATAAAGGGTGGAAAGTCTGTAGGACCTGATGATATCCCAATTGAAGTGTGGAAAGATTAGGGAGATTTGGGAGTTTCTTGGCTTACTAAACTCTTTAATAATATTTTAAAAACTAAAAAGATGTCTGAGGAGTGGAGGAAGAGTATTTTGGTCCCCATTTTTAAGAATAAAGGGGATGCACAAGAGTGTACAAATTATAGAGGAATTAAGTTGATGTGTCTTACTTTAAAGTTATGGGAGAGGGTAATTGAACATAGGTTAAGACGCATCACAAAAATTTCTCATAATCAATTTGGATTTATGCCGAGCAGGTCTACTATGGAAGCTATACATTTATTAAGAGGTTTGATGGAGAAGTTGAGGGTAATAAGGAGAATCTACATTTGATTTTTATTGATTTAGAAAAAGCTTACGATAAGGTTCTAAGAGATATCCTTTGGAGAGTTCTTGAGAAGAATAGTGTTGATATGACTTATATTCCAGTCATTAAAGATATGTATACTAGAGCTATTACTTGAGTTCAAACTGAAGGAGGATTGACCAAATATTTTCCTATTTCTGTTGGATTACATCAGGGATCGGCTTTAAGCCCTTATCTTTTTGCTTTAGTTATGGATGGTCTTACTGGACATCTTCAGGAGGAGGTACCTTGGTGTATGTTTTTGGCTGATGAAACCCTTCTCGTGGATAAAATGAGAGAAAAAAGCCCAGGAAAAACTTGAATTATGGAGGTCTACATTGGAGTCTAAAGGCCTTCATTTAAGTAGAACTAAAATTGAATACATTGAATGTAATTTTAGTAGTAGTTGCTCTAGTGACAGAAGTGTGAATTTGGGTGATCAAATTATTAAAAAGTGTGAACGATTTAGATATTTTGGGCATAGTAGAATTCAAGTTGGTTGGTTGAAGTGGAGGAATGCTTCGGGCCTTTTGTGCGATAGAAAAGTACCGCTTAGACTGAAAGGAAAATTTTATAAGACGGTGGTGAGACCTGCAATACTGTATGGCGTTGAATGTTGGCCTTTAAAAGAGAAGCATAATAATAAGTTTTGTCGAGATGAGAGTGATTAGGTGGATGAGTGGATTTATACTTAGAGACAAAATGCGAAATGAATATATCCGTGATAGGGTTGGTGTAGCTTCTGTGATAGACAAAATTAGAGAAAGTCGTCTTAGATGGTTTGTTCACATTAAACATCGACCATCTGATGATCCGATTATGAGAGTAGATGTTTTAGATTCGACTTGTATTAAAAAAGGCAGAGGTAGACCTAGGAAGACTTGGGCTTATTGTATTAAAAATGAATTTAATTTACTAGAACTAAATGAAAATATGACACTAAATAAGACGCAATGGAGAAAAAGGATTCATGTAGCCAACCCCAAATAGTGGGATTAAGGCTTTGTTGTTGTTGTTGTTGTATGTTATATCAAAAGATTAAACAATGAGAAGCTATAAAGTAGATCAATCACAACTTGAAAAGGTTTAATTTAATTTACTTTAATTATATTTTATTTGAACCAATCAAAAGAGTATGTTGCTTTCTTTTGTGACATTAAAGTATTATTCCCTCATTGCAACATGCATATTCTTAGAAGGAATAAATTATGTAAATCTCAAGTGTCACTAAGTGCCAATACATATGCAACTTGCTTGAAAATTGAAATAAGGCCTCACTAGTCAAAATCAAAGAAGAAGAGTTGAACACCTCCACTAATATTTTTACAAAAAATGATATCTATCAATAGGTTAAAGCTTTACAAAATGAATCATCTTAAATAAAATTATGGAGTGATGCACTAGAAAATATTTTGGAGTTGTTTGGTTGGCAACAAAAAGGATTACCCTACATTTGCTTTAAAGGAATTTTGAAAGTACTGTTGTTTGAGCTGAAGAGTAATAAATAAAGTGCAAAATTTCTATGTATTTGATAGTTTATTCTTTAGTTTGATGTCAATGCATTTGAAATTTATTGAATTTGGGTAAGTTATGAATACGTGTTATACATAGCCATCATCTACCATAGCACCCCTAACTCATCGGTTGCCTATGCCCATCGGCTACCACCACCATCATATTAGCCATCTGCCGCCCCTTCAGCTATTAACTACCAAACACAAGTATCATCAACCGCCGACCGCCGCCCTCTACGGTAGCCAACCACTAAGTGATGTATTCTACATTAATTTTATTTTTCTTTCAACAGAACAAAAAATATATATAATTTTGCATTTATTTTATGACATTAAGTACAAAAAAATTTCCATATCTGAATTATCAATTATTAAAATTATAGAGCCAAAATTTCAAATTATAAAATAAGTATAATATATATCTAAATTTACACTTGAAATTCAAATCTTTGAATAATACACTTTTTGGACTATAAAAAATATTTTAAAAACCTTATCTTATAAAGATATTTAAAAGATCATTTAATTATTTTAAGAGATCTCATGATATCTTATGAAACTTTATGATAAAGTATATGCTTTCAAATTTATATCTTTGTAACCATTATAATAAAACCTTTGAAAAAATTACTTAAACAAATGTAGGAGAGAGAGAGAGAGAGAGAGAGAGAGAGAGAGTGGAGGAGAGGCTATTATAAGCATATATCTAGAACATATTATATAACAGAAAAATACAAAGTTTCATTAGTAAGAAGAAAAAAACAACTTGACAATATATCCTATTTCCACTATTTTCTTCAAAAAATTTCACTCAGCTTCTTTTACTAAGCTTTGAAGACCCAAAGAGGCATCTTTATTCCTGACCATTTTATTGGCATGGGAGGAGTTATTGAGATTAATCAACAGCAACTGGTTGCATCAGCTCTGCCTCTTTCTTTAAATCTTCAAATAAAACAGATGACAAATACCTCTCTCCCAGGCTTGGATGAACAGTCTGCTCCACAAGTTCAGTATTTAGAACTTACAACCACATGAACAATATGGTAAGAAATTCAACAAAAAATACTATGAAATTGAAAATAAAATAAAAAATGGAGGAACTTTTTTATTGGCTTATGGATTTAAAACAAAATAATAATAATAATAATGATAACTTGCGTGGTAAATATCTATGACAAGAAAAGATAGAAACCTAAATGCAGCAATGGTGGAGAAAGATGGTGATATGATTAAAATGGATCTACACCAACATAGAAGTGAAGGATGAAGAAAGAAAGGAGAAAAATAAGACATAAATCTTATCGTGCATTTGTGCCAGTGCATAGAATGGAAGCTTCTATTTTAAATTAAATTAAATAGAATAAAAAAACTTATTGCTGACTACCGGCTCACTCACTCACTATTTACTATTTATTGGTTGATCGACTGACTAACCAACAAACTGTATATCTGACTGTGTTTGTCTGCCTGCCTCTCTCTCTCTCTCTCTCTCTCTCTCTCTCTCTATATATATATATATATATATATATATACATATATCTCGCTCTTTAGCTTTCTCTAGTTGTTTCTCTATTCATCTCTTTCTCTCTCTATCCGTCTCTCCATATTATTTTTTTGTCTATCTATTTCTCTCTCTGTACATCTATTTATCTATCTACCTATCTTTCTATCTCTCAACCTATTTGTCCATCTATCTTTCTATCTGTCTATATATATCTATTTATTTATCTCTCCATCCGTCTCTATCTATTTGTTTACTTGTCTGTCTATTTATGTCTCTTTGCCTCTTTTTTTGTCCTCTTTATTGTTATTATGTGGAGTTTGGTTATGTTATTCATTTGGTAACTCAAAACCCTCGGTTTCGTACATCGATCAAGCTTGACGATGAGTTTGTCGCATGCAGAGGGCACAATAGGGTGTTCCCACTATTTTGGGTTTGGGGGCGTTGCCTCCAAAATTTTTTTTCTATACCTAGCGCTCCAACGCCGGACGAGTAGCTCCCCAGTACCAAGGCCAAGTTTTAGAACCCAAGAGCGCGACACTCATGTTATAAAAAGAAGAATCAAATGATACCAAATGCTACAAGACAAGACTTGTTATGAAGGGATTTTAACAAAGAAATGAAATGATTGTACTGAGATATTTTCTCTCTGTGAATGTGACAATTATCAGGCTGTGTTGGGTTTCGTAGCAGTGAACGATTTACATCTATATCAGATTGATGTGAAAACAAGCTTCTTACACAGTGACTTAGAAGAAGAATAATACATGGTGCAACCACAGGGATATGAAGTTCCAAGAAAAGAAGATTTGAGAAGTTTATGTTTGACAGTAGGTACACAAAGTGTCAAACAGATCATTGTTGCTTTATTAAGTATTCTAATAATTATTATATTGTGCTTCTTTCATATGTGCATGATATGCTGATTGCAGCATGTATGAAGAAAATTAGAAACTTGAATGAGCAATTATTAAGAGAGTTTGAAATGAAGAATTTAGGTTCAACAAATAAAATCTTTGGTATGAGAATTAGTAGGGACAAGTGTGCAGGTATATTGAAGTTGTTACCGACACAATATGTTAGAATGTTCTACACATATTCAACATAAGACGGATCGGTTTGCACCCCTTTAAGTAGTCATTTTAAACTATCTAAGGAATAATCACCTAAGTCTTAAACTGAGCAAAATGCTGATGAAAAGAATGCCTATGTTTCAGCTTTTAGAAGGTTAATGTATGTGATGATATATATAAGACCAAATATTACACATGCAATAAGAGTAGTCAATTGATACATAATTAATCCAAGTAAATATCAATGGGAGAAAAAGAAGTGGATTCATAGATATTTTAGAGGAAAAATAAACAAAGTACATTGCTTGGAAGTACAAAGCTTAATCTACAGGGATATGTAGATTTAGATCTTACAAAAGATATTGATGATATAAGAAGTACAACATGTTATATGTGCACTTAGGGGAACATAATAGTTAGTTGAATTTCCATATTATAGAAGATCGTTGCTCCATCGACTACAAAAGCTGAGTATCCTACGATCATTAAGGCTAAAAAATAAATGACTTGGCTATAGAGCTTTATGACAGAACTTTATAATGAGCAAGAGAATGAAAATTTTCAAAGTGGCAGTATGAGTGTTATCGATCTAACACAGAGCATTGTATTATATGTCAGGACAAAACATATTTAGATAATGCATCATTTCATTCATTCACTCCTAGAAGATTGTCAATTATCTTTGGAAAAGACACATACAACTCAGAATCTTGCAAACATGTTGACTAAGACCATGAAAACTAAGAAATTGAAACCATGCTTAGCTTCATTTGAAATTCAGGAAGATTGAGATAGGGGGTGAACCATATTACAATTCATAATTATAAAGATATTACAGAATTAGAAGAGCTGGATTAATTGTAACCAGTCTCCAAGTGGGAGATTGTTATTATGTGAAGATTGATTGTATCATTCATTTGTTCACTTAAAGTCCTCAATTTCACCGATCACATTTTACGAGGAGTTTGTGGTGTCCCTATATCTTTGGGTTCGAGGGCACTGCCCCAATTTTACTTTTTTTTGCACTTAGCCCCTGTGTCGAGCTTATGTTTCAAAACCCGAGAGCAAGACACTCAAGCGCCTGAATGGGAGAATCACAGCGCCCAAAAGTAGTGCCCCAAGTTTCGTCTTCACTGTGGGAAACATGTGTGTTGAACGATTAAATTTTAAAGTTTTCTCTTGTTTGATGGAGAGAATGAGTGTCTTCAAGTGTTCCAAATAGAGGAAGGGCTTGAGTGTGGTGTAATTTGTATAATTCTTCTCATCCTTTTTATGATATTTTTTTTTTGTGTGGTGCGGCTTTGTTGTTTTTCCAGTTCTCAGGTTTTCAATGTTAAAACTTATGTTCTCTGTGTTGCGCTTATCTTCTAAGTTTTACTTCAGATCTCTCAAATTGGTTTCCACATCTTCCAAAACATGTCTCTTTGTATATCTCTATGTCTATGTATATGTTCCTTTGTCCATCCATCTCTCTGTCTACATGTCTATCTAGCTATTTATCAATCTCTCTCTCTCTCTCTTTATACATACATATATATATATATATATATATATATATATATGTGTGTGTGTGTGTGTGTGTGTGTGTTGAATCCAAAAATATCAGTGGTCTCACACCACCTAGGCAGGGCTTGTGAGAGAAGAGAGGGCTAAGAAGATGATCTCTTGATTAATCTAGAGAATTATAGAGAGAAAGAAATTTATCTCCCTCAAAATAAAGGAACCTGATAGCTTGGACCAGCACGAGGTTTGATACAGTCTCTGTTGGTGTAGCCTATGTTGTTGCAAGAGCATAAGGTGAGCCGATGAGATCACATCCTTCTTACTGAGTCTGTGTGAATCGAGACCATTGTTGAGTTAAGGCAAATCGGATAAGGTTGTCAAGTTGTCGTCTTGTATGGGCTCCCAATTTCTTCGAATATGCCTCGAATATTTCTATCCCTATCACAATTTCTTTGAATATGCCTTGATTAATCTACATGTATCTTTGTGTGTGTGTGTGTGTGTGTGTGTTACATGTTTGTGTGCGCGCATGCGCAAACCGGCTAACTTTTTGGTAGACATAATGTGTTATGTGTAAGATCTCAGAGGTCACAGGTTCGAAGCTCGCCTTGAACAACACATGAGGTGGATCTTGGCGATCCATCTTTTAATTTTTAAAAAAAAAGTATGTATGTACATATGTATATGCATATATGTATGCACGTATGCATGTACGTTTGTATACGTGTGCATGTATATATCTGTGTGTGTGTGCACGTATTTATTTATTATTTTTTTTCTGTAATTTTATCTATAGCAGTGGAATTTGCACTATTAGGGTAGATGGCAGGATTTATACCTAAGCCACATAGAATCTCCAATTTTCGGTTATTCTATTTGATTTCTCTCTTCTTTTGTACCATATGAAAGAAACTACAGCAAGATACACTACCCGAGAAAAGATATTTTTCCCTTATGGCATCAATAAAGAAAAAATAATAATTGAATAAAAACCTTAAGTTGATCCTTACCACTATAAGTTTACCCTTGTTCTCTGGCATTCTAGCAAGCCTAAGAGCGGCAACTGTGTTGGCTCCTGAGGATATCCCAACCTGCAAAACAAGATCATAGAAATCAAACAGTTCATTGCTAATGGTGCTGAGCTGTTCAGAACAAAAATACAATCATGTTTCTTTGAACAATCTTCATCAAATAATTACAATTTAAAGGAGTGGGGCTAATTTAATAATGGAAGATCTACATACATACCACTCAATTCCTATGTGTTTACATATCTAACACCTAAACTTAATTTTTTACATCTATGCCATCTTGCCTAGCATGAAAAAGATGCATTTCAATTTTTAAAATTATAAAATAGTATTTTTTTTATGTGATATGAAAGATTTGGGTTGTAAAAATGTAAAAAGTAAATTTTAGGTATTAGATATGTAAATACATAGGAATTGACTGGTATATATGTAAACGCCCCTTTATATTAATTGATTAAATGTATTACCAGAAGGCCCTCTTTTAGTGCCAACTCTCTTGCCATCTTCACAGCATCATCACTGCTAACCTGTAAAATGCAATGCAATAAATAAAAAAAAACGATTTCTTTTGTTGAAAAATCTCCAAAAACCCATTCAAACATAGAGAATGAAAAAGAAGAGAGAACAGGGGAAAAAATACCATACAAAAACACACAGAAATTCTAATGATTCTCCCAACTGATGGCGATGTTCAGTTGAAAACAAAGATTGGGCTCTACAATTTAGCTAGTTTGCATAAACTCTATAGCTTATTGCAAGTGAATTCATTACTTACCTCAAGAACTTTTTCCATTACATCCATATCCAGTATATCCGGTTTAAAACCAACCCCATTTCCAGTTATCTGGTGAGGACCTGCTCGAAGATGTTCGAAAATATATCAAAATTTACCTAACAGAAATTTTTTTTTTTATATTCAATAACGGCACTGTACTGCTATGGAATGCTTAATCAATATTAACCTGGTTTTCCTCCATTTAAAACATTGCTTTCTGAAGGCTCAACTCCATAAATCTAAGGAAAAACAAATAAAAATGATAAGTGCAATTCACCATATCTATATAGTTTTTTATGAGTAAGTTTTCTGAATGTGTGTAGTACCTTAACATTAGGGTTCATCGACTTAAGATATTTTCCTACACCTGTCACAGTACCTCCACTTCCAATTCCCATTACAAAGATGTCCACTTGGCCCAAAGTATCCTCCCAAATTTCAGGACCAGTGGTCTCAAAATGTATCTGGAATTCTTTTTGTCAGGCTTCATTTGTATAAACTATGAGAGATGAGCTAACAAGTTTTGCAAAAATATAAAATGTTAGATTCAAAGTATAAAGCTAAGAGCTACTATATACGGAATAAATCAGGTAATTTTTTTAAAAACAGTATGTGCTATAGAAGATAAAAGAAGATGGTTTTAAAACAATGTATTTGATAGGATACAATATTCATTAGTTCTTGTATTAGATTAATGAACATAGTTAATTAGTTAGTTAATAATGAAAAAAAAATAGAAATGTCAGCTTTACATTTTGATTTTGCAGTATAGAATCAGTTTCTTGTTTATTGAACCTCCTGATTTTCATAGAATTGAACCTTTCGAAGCAGCGAACTACATATTCCTCTTCAAACTAAGCAATAAACAGCACAGCACTAGCTACGTTCACCTCAGAAACATAATGGTATATTATTAATCTAAATTTTGATTCATAGGATATTGCAGCAACAAATTAAATATTTGTTGGTCCATTATGTCATTTTAGTAAATATTATTCTACTATTTTTACTATATTGTTGCATCCTTTTGTTTTAGACATCGTACTCAAAACTTAACCAGATTGCAGCTTAGATCTGCTGCCTTGCTAAGCTGAACTAAAAGTTTTAGATTAACTTCAGATTCTAACTTTTTGTTTTTTTGAAAATATATATTCTAACATCTTTTGGATCTGCAGCTTTTGCAAATGCAAAATTCAAAGTGTATTATACGTGAGTATGAAATTGATAGGCCTGCTCCGGCAGATGAAACAGACGAAAGAGCCGACTGGAGGACTATTCCTCATACAAGCCGCCAGTCCAAGGAGAACCGGTATGGACAGGCCAGACCCTGCCAAACTAGCTGGCTTGGCCAAGCCAGCCAGCTAAGCCAAAAAGTGCGGAAACCCTAGGAGGCGCTGAGGACGATTTCAGCATTCGGGTGAGGCCCACCACAAGCTCTAATCACGTACAAGAGGAGTGGAATTAAGGGGGGTTTTGGGATAAAAATTTAAATGGTTTTTCGATAGTATTTATGAAGGCTAATTGGCTAAATATTGTTTTATGTTTTGATTTGCTGCAGTTTTTCTTTTTTCTTGGTGTTCCTAGCAACGTCTGGGCTTTGTGGAGGACGATCTACATCTCAAACAATAGAGCAATGTTGTAACTTGTTTGTTTTCTTTGGTATTAGTAAAATCAACCTCATTTGAGTTTCTTAACCTTTCTATTGCAATTTATTCGTTGTTTGTTTGCTATTTTTAGTTTCAGATCATATCAGAACTTTAGCTTATCCACTAGTCACATTATCCTGCGAGAGGACTAACTTGTCAATTAGAAAGGACGAAAATCAGACAGCTAAATTAGGAGTTTTCTATAATTAGGAGCTTCCTTATTTCCAATATATTTATTCTGATTTGTTTCCCTTTTAGCTGAATATTTAGATTAGGAATATGTATTATTAAGTTACCTAAAATAGATTATACATAATATTTTGTACCTAAAATAGATTGTAAGATTATTATTTAATGAAATGAAAGTAAAGGGAAAAAAATAATCGAGTCTATTCAGAATTTAACCTATTTTTCTCAAAACTTTGACGTGGTATCAGAGCCAAATTTTTGCCCTAACCACCGATAATTATTGGAGTACCGTCAAGACTCCCTTTCCGCCGGCCTTCTTGCAGAACGGGAAGGGAGGAACTATTCCTTTGCCTTGATTCTCGCTCGTCTGTTCGTCGTCTCATTTTTTCTTCAGATCTCCTTCGCTAGCCATCGCTGCTTCTGCGACATCTTCGACTACTTCTTCCACTTCGGCTTCGTCTGCTTCGACTTTGGCTTCTTCGTCGCACTCAAGAATTGAATGTTTTGACACTCCTTCCTAGACCGACGACTTCGGCTTCAACAAACCATAGATCTTAGGCTTCGACAATTACGGCTTCGACAGTCACGGCTTCGACACTCTCGGCTTCGGCACTCTCAGGCTTCGGCACTCTCAGGCTTCGACACTCTCAGACTTCGACACTCTCATGCTTCGACACTCATGACTTGAGGATTTTTTATCCCGACAATGTTATCAGTTTCTTGTTGGCAAATTGATGTTTTTTGCTCAATCAACATCAATTTAAGAGGGAATGTCAATCAGGTAGGACAAAAATCACAGCTAAATTAGGATTTTTCTATAATTAGGAGCTTCCTTATTTCTAATATCTTTAGTCTGATTTATTTCCCTTTTAGCTGAATATTTAGATTAGGAATATGTATTATTAAGTTACCTAAAATAGATTATACATAATATTTTGTACCTAAAATAGATTGTAAGATTATCATTTAATGAAATGACAGCAAAGGGAAAAGACAATCGAGCCTATTCAGAATTCAGCCTATATTTTTCAAAACTTTGACACAACTGAACTGGTTAAATTTCACTGGATTCATTTTCGAAAAACAAAAACTATCAGAGCAGACACAACTATTATGATTAACCAACTAAAACATATAATCAAGCTTTGTTACTTAATTAACTGGAGTATGTGGTTTTCTCTAACAGGGTTTGGATTCAAATCTCTTCTTTCAACTAAACATTTTTTTTACACATAAATATTTGTCAATTTCTGAGAATAGGAAAATCAGGTAGCAAAAACAGTTGTCTTAGTTGTAATATGCTATGCATTAGACACCTAAGTTATTTTGTAATGTGGAAACACTATTTTGTTATTTTGTTATTAGACAACTATCATTAAAAACCAACAAAAAGGCCTAAGAACTGCAAGATGGAAATGTAACATTATTGTTAAGTGAAATTCAAATAATAAAACGTAAAGATTACCTTAACATTTGCAGGATTCAAATAATAAAAGGTAAAGATTACCTTAACATTTGCAGGATTCTCAAATTGTTGGAGCATAAATGCATCAGGGTAAGATTCTGCAAGTTCATAAGCCTTTTTTACTGTACCTCCCATTCCCTTAGTAGGATCAGTTAGAACTAAATTTGCGCCAAAGGCCC
Source organism: Phalaenopsis aphrodite (assembly GCA_003013225.1). Classification (NCBI taxonomy): domain Eukaryota; kingdom Viridiplantae; phylum Streptophyta; class Magnoliopsida; order Asparagales; family Orchidaceae; genus Phalaenopsis; species Phalaenopsis aphrodite. The sequence goes on from NEWO01000016.1 coordinate 2,171,523, forward strand.
TCATGGTCACCCTCCTCTCAATGCTCGTATATGATGGCATTGTGAGTATAAGATTGTAACCTTTCATGGCTGACATAAATGCTAGTCCAATTCCCATATTTCCAGATGTGGGTTCAATCAATGTGGTCTACACTAGTAAGAAAACTAATATAAGAATGAAAACAAGCAGTTATCACACCAACATAAAATAAAAAACCTTACTATTTATGCTACAAACCTTTTTGTAATAGGAATTTGTGCAAGGTTTGGCTTAATCATTTAGCATTGAAAATAAATTACACTTAAAATAGATAAATGCTTCGACACCTACGATATCGGGCTTATTATGCATTAAAAAATAGCCTAAATAAAAATAAAAAGAATAGTATAATCTTTTATTTATTATTTTAATTGTTATAAAAAATCAACTTTATATAAATTCACAAAAATTTAATATCTTTAAAATGAATTTAAAATAAAAAATAAATAGATTTTTTATTTAAATTTTTTATTATTTAAAATATTGAGTTTATGAGAAAGTAATGATGTTGAAGGTTATAATTGAAATGAAGTATCTATAATTCATCAATCTATTAAAGAAATAAAATTGAATTCTTTTAGTGCTTGAATGTGCAGCATATTGATTGAAAATAAAGAGAGAAATCACAAGGTATTTGCTCCAAGCTCTCATCTTGCCAGAAATAAAACAATTTTTTGGTTTTCATTTATTTATTAGGTTTTTATTTATATTTATTTATTTATTATAATTAAATTTTAAATTAGTATAAGTTTCACATGAAATTTACAATTTCATTAAATCATATTAATGTGAGAAATCATTGACTTGGAATTATTTTTCTTTATTTTTAATTATTTTTAGTCGATAATACAAAAAAGTAATTTAATTTTATATTTTATATTATTAGTTATGCTTTTAGTTATAATTTAGATTGGTGTTTTAACATGCTTTGGTGCTCTGTAATATTAATAAAAGAATTAATTTATATTTTTTAAACATTTTAAAATATATGATTAATAAATAGTATTATAAATAAATGTATGTGTAGCACATGCATTCAAATAAATTCAAAAATCTTCGGTATATCGATTTTAAAAATATTAAAAAATTCATGTTATAATATTTAATGAAATAATTATAATATTAATATAAAATGATTTTAGAACACAATGAACTTTGATATGAACGAGAAATTATTGCATACGGACACCGCATACATCTCTGCATATGGTGTTACGGTCAGGATTATTTCAGTTTTTTTTAAAAAAAATTAGGTGGGGCCCACCAAAATACATCCCGCACGCAAGATGCGTGCGGTGTCCGATCCGAATGGAATAATTTTTCGATATGAACAAATTACGAAGTTCTTCTTTCTCTAAACTCTCAAAAAACCATTCCAAATTGTCTACTTCATCATTTCCTCCAATTTATATATTTTTTTTTATATTGATCAAATAAGGTTGACAAAACTGACCTTCCCAGGAGTTATCAATCCTCTTTTCTCCGCATCTTCCAGCATAGCATAAGCCGGTCTGGATGCAAAGACACGAGCCCACATTAAAATCAAGGGAAACTTACACGCATCCCACTCAATTCTTATGTATTTGCATATCTAACACCTAAATTTCAATTTTTACACACATACATACCACCTTACACATGCATGGAAAAGAGTATTTCATCTTTTAAAAGTTATAATGGTTTTATTTGATATGGAATTTTTTTGCGGCGTGTTAGATATGTAAATACATTAATCAATCTACACAAATCATCCCATGCCGCTATTGTCTCCTTACTTAACAAAACAGAGGAAAAAATCTAAGGAACAAACCTGTCCTTCACACTAAAAGAAGGCTGCAAGAACTCGAGCTTAGCAGCCACCCAAGCTTCACATCCTTCACAAACTTTGTTCAGGTAGACTAATGGCGTCCGCCCTATTAGCTGAAACATGTAATCCATATCAAGAAACGATTTAGTCGATTAATTGGTAAATGTTAAAGTAATATATGCAATCGTCTTCAGAAATTCTCCATATTTTCAAATCTTGGTATAAAATTTTACAAAAAGGGTTATATCTTCTCCTTCTTACCGTAAAACTAGGGTTTAATAAGCAACCTTCCTTTCAACAACAAAACATTAATTCTCTTCAGAAATTCTCCATGTAAATCAGCATTAATCCACTTCAAATATAGAAAGAAAAAAAAAGAGAAGAAGATCGAAGTACTGTATGAACTCGGAAGAGAGCTTGCCTGGGTTGCATCATTCCTAATCTTAGTCCCAGCAGAATCCCTCAAGCTGGGAACAACTTGTTGCGCTTCTTCTATTGCTTGCCCTGCAGAGATAGCAGAGCTTCTCCGGAGCAGCGAGCTCCCCTTCCTCACAAGGCCAAGAAAACTCGTCATCTCTCTCTACTCCCTCTCCCTCCCTCTCGCTCCTTTTCGTCCTCCCCTCTCCCTCTCTTCTATCTCTCCTGGGAAGCAAAGGGCCCGGCGTCCAGGGACATACTTATAATAAGCCATGAATTTGAATTGTTCTTTGAGGCATTTAGTTAGAGGCAAAATATTACATTATGGCTCCACATGCTAAATATGTCCTATTATTTTTAATATTGATCAATATCAATATATTACGATGAGACTCACTTGACATATCAAACGCAAGATACAGAAAAGTCCTGACATAATATTTTCTCTTTACATGCAGTATGTATTTAAATACCAAACACCAAAACTTTAATTTTTTACATTTTTACCATTCAAACTTTAGTATCATTTTAACTTTCAAGAAATGAAACACAAATATGTGTGATAAAATTAATAATTAGGTGTTAGATATGTAAATAGTATACTTAATATAAGTATTTTTTTATCAAACATCTTATTACGTTTTTCTTTAGTTTTTGCATAAAAAGATTCTTCGGACATAAATTCAGCACATGGAAGGGGAACTCGTAGAAATTAAAATAGCAATTTAAACATGGTTCACTTGTTCAGGATGGTTTTTTTTTTATCATTTTTGTTTTTGAGTATTTTTATTTTAAATGTATATTTGTTTAATGTCATTTTTTTATGCTTTTAAATTTTTTATTTTTAAAAATAAATTAATTTATTTTAAAGAGATTTTAGCATCTAAAAACTATGTTGAATATTTTTAAAAATAATTAATAATGTTATGACATATCAAGTATGAGTCGACACGAATCTTTAGGATATCCCACAGAGATGACAAAGCATCGTGGGGAGTTGCTAGGAATAATCTGATATCCCACGCCTCGTCGGCCGACTCATATAGACCAGGAGGAAAGCATTCTCCAGACGGATGAAATTCGATCACCTTCTTAGAAATCAATCTATCGGTGCAAGACCCACATTAAGAAATTCGACACATTAACTATTCTAGGGGAATGACCAAAGTGAATCCTCTGACCCCGAAACAGTTAACCATAATTTTCTACCAATTCCGCACACAACAAATATTCAAATCGACATTCTACACTGGACCCCAGCAAATAGCTGTCGGAACAAAATGAAGTTGAGCGAGAGGCTGTCACAAGCACCCGATTTTGTTCAGCCAAACAACTTACCAGGGTCCTGACCTTATCTAGCTGGGGACTTTCAGGGTCCCGGTCCATTCCTCTAGGGAGCCTTGAAGTGTCCCAGCCTTGAAAGATTTATAAAATCTCAAATTAAATGATTTTTTTTCTCTTATAACCTTCCTTTATTTTACACAATATAGGAGATGAAGGCCCCGTTTGGGGCAGCTTTTGTTTCAGCGTTTAATCCTGCGTTTTTAAATCGCCGTTAATCGCGTACCGAATTTATTTATATCCATCGAACACAGGGGAAGGGTTCCGTTCAGCGTTGGCTAGGGCTTATTTTCCTCCCGTGCCCCTGTGGATTCTCTCTCGCCCTCTTCCCCGCGATCGCCTTTATCGATCTTCTCGTGCGTAAACTTGTGGTGAGATCTTGCGTAAACTATAGAAATGACACTCCTTTAATCTTCCCTGATTCGTTTATATGCGGCTCGAATGTTTTTTTTGGTGTTCCTTTGGTTTCTTTGAGGGCTAGAAGGCAACTTCGAAGCTTTTTAGGTTCTTCTATATGCTCTAGAAATGTTCTCCATAGATCTTCTCTGGTTCTTATGCCCTTACGTTTTTCTTTTTTGGGATTTTCAGCTCTTGCATTTAGGGATTTTAAGATCTTGCTCTGGAAATAGATTACATATATACAGTGCATTTAGATCTATATGTCGCACTTGTATTTGTATTAGAAGTTAAACATTTTAATATTTCTCCTTGTTGTTGTAGTTGTATTTATACTTTTTTTAGTTCTCCTAGTACTTGTTAGGGTATGAGAACTGTATGATATCTTGTAGAACTGATCTGTCATTATAGTATGTTTTTGCACTATATGTTTCTTTTCTACCAATAAACTATTCTGAATAAGCTACCTTAAACAGTTTTATCAGACAGGGGCAGAAATGTCATTTAACCACCAATAAGTTAGTAGGAATAAGCTGCCCCAAACAACAATCTAGATTATTCAGATAATCTGCAGATTATCAGAATAATTTGTTTATCAGCAGATTATAAATAAGCTATTCTGAATAAGCTGTCTCAAATAGTTTTATCAGACAAGGGCAGAAATGTCATTTAACCACCAATAAGTTAGTATGAATAAGCTGCCCCAAACAGCAATCTAGATTATTCAAATAATCTGCAGATTATCATATTATCAGAATAATCTGTTTATCGGCAGATTATAAATAATCCACAGCTGCGCCAAACAGAGCCGAAGTAACAACCTCCTACCATGTTCTTAATGTCATAACTTGTACATATAATAATTATAAATAATCATAGATTGATCCTCAATCTCTATCATCTCCTTACGTATCTACTATTCCATTTTGCTCGATCTCCACATCCCTAATCTCAATTAAGTGCATGGACAAATCTATGGCAAGCACAACCTTGTTATTCTCATTTTCATCACTATTTCCTATATTATATCCTCAAAATATTGATATAATAGTTTGTTATATTCTTTATTTAGCACTCATAGTATTTTCTCTCATATTCGCCCCCCCAATGCGTATTCAAAAAATTCTTCCTCCTTTTTAATCTGAGTTAAACATCTCAGTGTAACTAATATTTTGTTTGACATAGTTCAAGAGACCATCATTTATAAGAAAATATAACCAGAATTTCCATACATCAATTTTCTTAGTACACTCCATAGAATCCCTCATTATCATCATCATAAATCATCCTTGTTAGCTTCAAATGTGGTTCAAAAATTACCCAAATTATGATAAAATTAATTAAAACATGACTCAATCATAGCTTAAATATTATTCTAACCATAATCAAATGTGATTAGAAGATAATCAAAAGATTAACTTTGATTAAATTTATAAATATTATAGACTATAAATCATTGAACATGTACACTTTTTTTTGATTCATCTCATTCAAAATAGCAAACGTGCATCATTTCTCAACCTTTTCCGGTGGCTACAAGTGTTGGAACATCAACTCCCTAAATTAATTAGTTAGTATTAATTGGAATTAAATTAATAATGTGGTAACCTTTGATTCTTCGAAGAGCCAATGTGCTTGACACTTTAAGACGTAATTCATTTTACAAAAATACCTTTTCAAAGCCCATAGGAGTTAACTTGGAAGATTCACTAATTTTAATTTATTAAGTAAAGCTAAGGGTATGTTTGAGGAAAAATTATTTCATACTGACAGTGTATGCAGAGATGCATGAGCTGTGTGATCTTAACCGTCGATCAAGATTTAAAAAAAAAAATTCAAAATGAGACCCACCAAAATACACATTTGATCTGATGGACGATCAAGATCGGACAGTGCATGCAGAAAAGCATACGTTGTTCGTTTGGCATAATTTTTCGTGTTTGAGACCAGCAAAAACTGAGAAGTTATATTTTGCAACTTGATCTAATTAACTATGAGAACTGTCAAAAAAGATGAGTTCTGACTTTTTATTCTTAAAAAAAAAATTATAATAGCTATCATAACTTTTTGAACAACAGTTTTTTTCTAATATATCCTAAATTCCATTAATCCAACTTATAATTAAAAAAAATTAATTTGATATTCCTCGCTTTAATATTACAAAAATAGCACTCAAAACTTTGTTATTTATAAATGTAGCACCCACTTTCATCCATTCTTAAGATTCCCCATAAAATATCAAAATTCACAATAAAACCTCAGCACATATTTTTCATTTTTATGAAATAAACATTGCTTTTATTATGATATGCGTACATGCACCAAATTAGTGCCATGAATGCTAGTTTTGTAAATAGCAAAATTTCTAGTGGTATGCATGTAATTATATCTAAATCTTTTGTTTTCTTTAGTTTAGTTTTCTTCCCTCCCCCTAAATCATCTACACATGATTTTTGCCTTCCCAATTAATCATTGCCCCCTTTTCTCATAACGAGAACGTTCAACAAATTAGCGCCATTTACTTGGAAAAAATATATCATCTGGACGGCCAACCACCGGGTACCACATCGTCAGTCGATGAGGTGTAGGACAACATGACATATGGTGGTTGGCTGTCCAGACTTGCGGTGTCCAGACGTGGCATATGCAAAAGTACCATTCAAATCATTGACATCGCATAAAAATACTATCTTTTGAAAAGTGAAATATACATTTTCACGTATACTTTATTGACAAAATGTCGTTTATTTTTTTGGGTCAAATAGGATAGATTTGAAATACATTAAAAATAAATTAGATGATGAATGCTTGATGTATCAATACATTATTTTACATTTCTATTTTATCCAATCAATAATTTAAAATCGTCCGAAATATTAAATATAACATTTTAACCACCCAAACTTCAAATTATAAAATTTTAAGTGAGGATTTGAGTGATTAAATTGTTATATTTAAGATTTTGGGTGGTTAAAATGTTTAATTTAAAATTTAGGTGGTTAAAATGTTATATTAATTGTATTGGGTAGTTGGTATATAAAAATCTCATTTTAAAAATAGGTCAATTTTTTTATATATTACATATTTAACATATATAATATGCTTTTTTATATTTATACCACTCAAATCTTTTATTTTATATTAAAAATACTACTATTTTAAATTTTAAAAAATTGAACGCACTTTGTCATGTACAATAAGACATATATATGTAAAAATTAAAGTTTTTGTGATTGATATATAAATATATAGGAATTGAGTGACATTTATGTAAATGTTCTCTAAAAAAATATATTGATTATCTCTTCTAAAAAAATAGATTTTTTTTTTTGTCACCATATCTGATATTGAAGTAAGAACAAAAGGCAATTGTTGATCATCAGGAATATTTTAAAATTTTCAATATTGCACCCATTTGCATATGAGTTCTTTGATATTTATGTAATTATAATGATTTTATCTTATATTTTTCGTTTGAATGTGTATCGAAAAATATGTACGCGTGAATGTCGAGGCAGATGAACGGCTCAGAAGAAAGATATGACTGACTGAACATAGCTGTTGACGAATGTTTGGGAGAGAGATTGGAAAAATGACCCGTCTAGTTCGAGCGGTCAGAAGAATGCGATAGATGAACTCTCAGAGGGTGAAGATCAACCCTAAAGACAATCGACAAGAAGTGCTCTTTTAGATCAAGGGCCGGATGAGCCAAGGCTTAGCAGACAACCGCCGAATTTCCTATCGATTGAATTAGTCATCGGGTCTTGTTGTATGTGAATACCTCTACAATTATCAAAACCCCCTGAAAAGTAAATAATGAGGGGACTGATATGTAATTTTGTAAAACAGAGGCCCAATCATATAAATAGGGGGTACATGTCATGAATGAAGATTACACTCTCATTCACTATTCTTTATTATGCTCTCTATCACTTTCGTCAATCCTTCATTGTAGAACGTTCGATACATTGGGTGTGTTTGATAGACACTTTTAGATTCAACATCATTTAAGATGCGTGTTTTCGTTTGTTTTCTCTTTTTTTTTTTTTTAGAAGGAGTTGTCAGTCTGTCGATCGTCGTATATTTCACTTAATCAAATAAATCTCTCTTCCGAGTCATATGAATGACCCAAAAATAGAAAATTTATTTATATTTCACTTAATCGTATATTTCAAGAAGTGTTGTGCTCGACCAACAAAGATTTACAATTATTAAAACATATTATATAACATCAAAATAGAAAATTTTGAACCTGAATGAATTATATATATATATATATATATATATATATATATATATATATATATATATATATATATATATATATATGGCCGGCTATTAGTGTCGGAACATTAGCATCATAAATTAATTAATTAATATTTATTACAATTAAATTATCAATGTGGTAACCTTTGAGTCTTCGAAGAGCCAATTTGCTTTAATCCATTTTACAAAAATACCCTTTCAAAGCCCAAAAGAATTAACTTTAGAACACCCACAACTCACATATAACTAATGGTGCGTTTGGGACAAACAAAAATGAGAAGTTGTATTTTACAACTTGACCTAATTAATTATGAAAGTTGTCAGAAAGGTATGATCTGACTTTTCTTTCTTAAAAAAGAAAATTATAATTGTCACCACAATTTTTTTGAATAACAGTTTTTCTACAATAACTTCACAATTAATTCTTCAAACAGCTGCAATTGCGTCAAACATACCTTAAACTCTATTAATCCAACTAATAATTAAAAAAATTTAAATTTGATATTCCTCACACTGTGCTACTCTAAAATTAGTTAAATAGCACTCAAAGCTTTGCTATTTATAAAAGTAGTACCGACTTTCATCCGTTCTTAAGATTCCCATAAAATATCAAATTTCACAATAAAACTTCAACTCATATTTTTCATTTTTATGAAATAATCATGGGTTTGATTATGACATGCCTAAATGCACCAACTTAATGACATAAGTGATAGTTTTCTAAATAGCAAAATTTTCGAATGCTATGCATGTAATTATATCGAAAGCTTTTGTTTTTTTTTAGTTTAGTTTTCTTCCCTTCCTCTTAAATATCTACACATGATATTTGTCTTCCCAATTAACCATCACCCTCCTTACTTATGATGAGAACAATCAACAAACTATCGTCTTTTACATGATGCCCAACATTGCTAATTGATCTTCCATCAAATTAATGTTTACTTTTATTACAATGTTTTGCAATTAAAGTTAGCACACACACTTTATACAATGAAGAACACATACCTTTTGAGGCTCGTGCCTTCCGAGGTTGTGCCCGCTCGGGTTTATGTCTAATAGAAGTTTGAAATGAACATGTACTTCTGAGGAGCGTAATTTTTTGAATTTTTTTATGTATTTGTGACTTCTGAGACTTGTAGCTTTTTGAGGTCTTTAATGTACTTGTGTCTTAAAAAAAGGTGTATTTTATTTATTCTTTATTTATTTACAAAAAAGGAGGAGAATATCAAGCGAAACCCTCATATACAACCAAGAAAGAAAAAAATCAACTTAAACGGTCGCTCGTGGCTTTCTCCAAAACAAATCCTCATTGGCGTAGCGGCTCATACATAAATTTCGTCATCCAGTTTAAAGAATTCATTATGACTATCCCCCGGTTAGGCGGCGAAACCCACTTTAACGACCAACAGCTCTAGACACAACCGCTTCATTTCTCCGTGATCAACAGACATCTCCCCTCGAAAAACAACAAGTTCTTCATGAAATGCAACAACTTCTATCTCCACCCAATTAACCCTCTCCGGGATCTCAACAACCCCATCAACTTTGTTGCCCAAGGATGTACCATAAAACGAAGGAAGTGCTCCTCCATTTCAGCGAGACAGTGCAACAGAAGTCAACAAACACCCGAAGCCTCTCAGGCACCTCCTCCTCTATCACTGCACTGAGAGAGACATGACATCTCACAGTCTTAACCCTGTAAGGCGGAAATTATCCCCCATCCTCTGAGCTGCAGCATCCAGTTCCACATTGCTCTGCTCTATGTTCCCTGACCCATATCAACATGTTCTACAGTGTCCGCTCCCCCTCAGCTACTTGGTCAGCAGTTGTCGCATCACCCTTATAGTCGGCGTTGGTATTTAATGAGATGGAAGCGATCGTCAGAGCCTAAACAACTACAAAAGAAATACGAAAGGTATGATTCAAGCTACATACCCAAAAGACGATTCCAATCATAGGTGGTGCAAGAAACAAAATCCTTCCGAGCAACATCTAATCCTCCACCAATTGAAGAAAAGTCCCCCTTCTTCGACTGAAGTTGTGTTTCATCTCCGGTAGCTACCTCCTCGGAACCTTGAAGAGTCAGGCCTCCCACAGTGGTCTGAACGATGATTTCATGCCCTCAAGCGGGAGCAACCCCCTTCAACGATAGACAATTGTTAGGATGCCCCCAATGTCTTTCACAACTCTCTCCTGTAATGGACCCACAAAGAATTTGAAGTTCTAATCCGATCCATGTGCTCAATTGATCATGGATTTTGTATGACCCTTTTCTTACTCAACTCCTAGTAGAGACCTCACTCGCCGGCTTCCAGCTTGCGTCTGACTTACGAGTCTTCGCCTGCATTTCACTCATCGCCTTAAGGATTGCATCACCGTCATCAAATGATGCTCCCCCGTCGGACATATTAGCAAACACAAAAAGGAAAAACAAAAATTCTCAAAAGGGAAATAATAAGGAAGAAGGCTCAAATTTCTTATTTCCCGTGGCTCATTTATAGCGTCCCGGGCACAAAAATCTTGTGAAGTTCATTTTTGTGTGTCGACCATTAATGTATTTATCGTGATTTAAAGGTGATTAGTATTTTAATTTTGGAAAATAATAAAACCAAATAAATCTCATAAATTTAATAGTTTAAAATAATCGAACACCACACCACTAACAATATACTTACCCTTGGAAATAAACACATTTCTAGTTAAAAGCAGCTCGATTATCTAAACTAAAAAAATTATCACATCTGTTTGGTCTGCGAATCTTTTTATATATTAGACGACAAGTCCTACTATCTAATATAAGGATTAGATAGGGTTTATATTACCTGGGTTCCCTATATAGACAAACCTCTATAGTTAATTGCATTTTAAGCGACCAAAACCATGTAATAAAACTCTCGATAATGACCATAATTATTTGTTTTCAAGATTGCAAAGTTTAGTGTTTCAAATTATACATAAGAAAATCAAACGGGAGTAGATCAGATAGAAGCAATTATTCTCGGAGTTCAAAGGAAAGAGGAGTAAGGGTAGTCATAGACTTCAAGTTGAATCTCAATGACTTCCCAAACTATCCTACCGTTGGACTTCGATTTTGAAGATGATATGGTTTAATATTTCATCATATCATTTTATTATTTAGGGCTTACACATGTATGATCCTAATCCTACAAATAGCCTGGAAGATGGGAGGATTTATGTCGTACCGAACGATGACCTCAGAGTCCTAAGGTGAGTTTGAGCTTTGATTACATATCATGGTTATGCAAATGTCTAAAGATAAAGTGAGGATTTATGTCGTCATAGACATACTATCTCGAAGTTCTATAGATTGTTGTGATTAAACGAAGGAAAGTTTTGTTGTTAAAGTCATTGTCGTGTTGCCCACAAAGTCTCCTTCGAGCTCTTTGCTATAGTGACAACTCTAAGATTTACAGTTTATTTTATTATTAATGGATTTGATTTTTAATTTAAATTAAGATATGTCAGTTAGGATCACATGATTCCATCATCCTTGCCTCACTATTTTGTTTTGAGTTCACTTAGTTTAAACAAGTTTTCAAGCTCATCTAAATTGGAGGACCCTTGTTAGCAACCGTAAGTTATCTCATTCGAGAAATCCTCGTAAACTCAAAAGAGGTATATTTAAGTGCGTTTAAAAGGTTTAGAAGTATATTTAGTTTTTGAAAACATGTATTTTTGTTGTTTTTGTATGTAAAGTACATAAAGCATGCATGGTAAAATAAATTGCATTTGAGTAAAAATGCTGTAACACAAAGTGCAGTAAATAAATTGTAAAGTGTACCTAAGCCTTTAATGTCGTTGCATGGTTAGCATAATATAGTAACATGAAATTTAAGTTAATTGCGAGGAAATGAAGCAAGAAAAATAAGAAAGTCCAACACATAGAAAATCAAAAGGGAAATTGTATTACAATGTGAGCAAGTAAAACAAAACCCATAACCACATATGAAAGACCTGGACTAAGTGTAAGGAATTGGTGAAAGTGGCAGCTTAGAGCTGGACTGTGTGTTTTATAATTCCAACTTTGATGAAAGCCACCAACCTGACAACCTAAGGAGGGAAATCTTTAACTTTTATCCAAATAATTAACCCAAGGACCTTTATAGTTTTAATTTTTCATGTATTTGGAATTTATTTTGGAAAACAAACAAAAATGATGATGTTGAAAAAAGATTTTTTTAAAATATTTTTAAAAAGTAGTATAGTTTACAGGCTAATTACTCTAATCGAGTCGGGACTACCAATAACTTAAGGGTGTCAGGGGCATCTCTCACCAAAAGTTGATGAATAGTATCATCGGTCCTACCCTCTCTCCTTAAAGAGGATCCTTGAGCTAGGAGATACTATTCCAAATCCACTTTGTATCCCTCATTTATCACACATAAACAACGTCTTCATCGCCCTTGCTACCTAGACCTCAAACTTATACAAGTACGATGATCCATATGTGGTCAAATATTCTCAATTGCTCTTAAGGATTTAAATACCTTTTTCAATAGTTAAACCCTTAAGTATTGAGTATAACTGTAGGATAAGTAATGTTGGGTATTTTATTGGAATCAGTGTATTGACAAGTTCCGAGGCATATCTTGATGGATCCCTAAAGTTTTATGGATCATTTATTTCAACAAAGAATAATAGGCCTTGGTGTCCTTCAAAATATTTAGAAGGCTATAATAGTGCTTATGGATTGACCCTGAACATCTTTTAGGATCTTATGAATCATCTCGAGTTCATTCATACTTATTATCTTGTTGAATTGATCACTTCCAGTTGATTTAGTTGTGTTTTTTCAGCTTATGCTTAGTGGACCTTAATATTTTAATTAACTCATGAGTGGGATAAGTAAATATTCATTTAATGTTTTACGTAGAGATTATGTGGGTGGGCATCCTTAGGGGCAGGTTAAGTTGTTAAGGGATCTTCACCCCCATTTAATTGCAATGGACCTTATAGTTTTTGACAAGTGTTTATGAGTGGTTGTATTTTTTCCTATTCCTCATTAAATAATGTTGGATTGAGCTTAGTTCACTACCAAGCTCTTAAATCTTCAAGAGTAGGTTTGTCATTTTAAAAGGGAAGTTGAAGGAGATGAGTTTGATTCATATTGAAAGATCATATCATCCTCTAACCAATGATATGGGGGTTCCAATTACTAAGTTATTATCTTCCTAACACAAGCCTCTTACCTCAGGATCATTCAATTTAATTAACTTCCAAGGCACAATAATTTGAAAAATTACATTTTTACCTTTCTATGGAAAATAGGTTGTGTTGGTTTCTATTCTTTAACCTTGTATGTTTCTATCTTCTCAAATAATAAATTATGACCAATGTTACTCATTTCCCTCTTTGATTTGACCTAAATTTCAATTAAGGTTTAAAATCCCTTTAATTACCATTTTTCCCTTAGAGGTCTCCACTTCGTAATTCTTTAAGTTTAACTCAAATGACTTCGAAATTTTGTTGTCACCTCACTCATGGGTCTATCAAAACATTAGAAGAGGATTTATATTTTCTGATTTTTATTTAAATTTTAATCCAAAAATATAGATTTTTGAAGATAATTAATTTAAATAAGTAAAATAAACTCCCTACCCTTAATAAAATTATTAGATGTTCTCTTAGGCAGCAGACTACCTAGGATTGGTTATTGTGAATTTTTGAAATATATTTAATTTTTACAATTTTTTATATTGATTTTAATGTATAAATAAATAGGAAATATATTTTATTTTTTAAAAAAATCATTTTTATATTTTTCATAGGTCTCTCTGGCTTCGAGGAACTCAGATAAGTAAATTTATGTTTTTGTGATTTTTATTTTATTTATTGTAATTAATTTTTTCACAAATTATGAAAAATATATTTAATTATTTAAAAGACCATTTTACGCAAAATTGAAATTTACAAACATCTCTTTAAGTTATTTTTTGTAGTTAGGGTGACATTTAGGAAGATTTGGAGTATTTTCACATTTTTGGCTTTTTTTGTATTTTTAATTATTTAAAATTAGAAAATGGCTTATAAAGTTTTTATTTTAATCTCAATTTTATTTTTCTTAGATTCCTCTAGTCAGTCACAAGGAACACTCCAAACCAATTATGACATTTTTTTTTAATTTTTCATTAATTTATTATCATTATTTTAAATCAATTTAGTATTTTTTTAGAAATACATATTCACATCAAAAATAATTTTTATGGCTTCCAACTTTTACAGAGGCCTCCAAGGATGATTATCTACAACTTGGCCCATTTTTGTAATTATTTGAGTTATTTTATATATTTTTTTCAATTTTTAATGATTTTTATTAATTTCAAATAGGAATATTGTTTGAAAATCTTATTAATATTACTTTTATTTTTTTCTATGATCCTCTAACTATAGTGAACCGACCAAACAATATTCCACATTTTTTTACCTTTATTTTATTTTTTATAATTTTTAAAGTTAAAATAATACTAAATAACTCAAAAATTAGGGCGTTAGATCATAGAGAAGGTCTCCGACCTTAAAAAAATCATAGAAGAACCCTAAGGTCATGAAAAGAAAACCCTCTAAATTTCATTTAATTTAAGTGTTTATTTAATTATTTATGATTTATTTACTCTCTAGAGTATTTAATTTATTTAAAAATAATTTAAAGGAAAATATTTTTAATTTTTGGTTCACATTTTTCTCCTCTGTTCACTAAGCACGGGGATATTTTTATTTTATTTTTATAAATTTTCTACACTAAGATATGAATTTTTAAAGTTTGTATTTTATTTAATTTCAAAATACACTAATTTCCTACTTATTCGAGTCAGCTGTCTGCTCAACCTCGGCATCTCCGAACTGCTACGCATTGTCCACTGGTTCATTGAGCATTACACTTAGGCTTGCCACGCAGCCCGCGATTCCTGTTTCATCTCTTCGTCCTGTACTATTTGAGTCGTCTAACCAATACATGCAAAAATGGACGACATTCGTTCATCGTCTCCGATCGTCCTAACCCGAGAGACGTCCGTGTTCTAGACCTATTATCTTGCTCGATTCTTAACCAAATCACTCGGGGCTTTCCCCTACACCTTCATCTAAGTGAGACGAACCTATCTACATGATCAAATACATATGAAATACAAGTTCCCTTCCTAATTGATGAAACCAAACTAAAATTTAGGGATTTTGAGCTATACCTATGCCAAAGAGGTGAGGCATCGATTGGGTTGGTTGGAGACAATCACATTGAGTCTACGAAGCTCCCCGAAGTGTTAACTCTAGTTGAGATGCAACCTAAGTAGGATTTCAGTGAAAGGGTGACTCGGGCTTGATCCAGGACTATGTTAGAGTGCTCGGGAGAGGGGACTTTTTGATTGGTGAAGTAGTTATGAGGTCTGGTGAAGTTTGTGGAATGGTTAATTTGAAGCTTTGAGGGGTTTTTGTAAAATGGACGAAAAGGTTTTGGATTTGGGTGGCGAAATTGAGCTTGCACAGTGGGAATGGGTGGCTAAGGATGATTGAATTGCACTTAGGAGATCTGTGAGAAGCTCTGGAAGTAATTGATCAGAGTTTCCTCTATGGTTTTGATGCTCTTCAAGTTTGGTCGTAAAAGGGGGCCTTTTATAATTGAAGCCAAGGGTGAGGCCTCAGGTTGTCATTGGTTCTGCCAATAAGTTCAGGTGGAGGGCTGAGCAACGCAATTGTCCAATGTGGGAGTGCCACAAGGGATAAGCTCAATTTTGGGTTTAAGGCATGGTACAAGCTCACGATTTTGAGTTTTCCGACCACTAGGGTGGTCGGCTAGGCCACGATCAGCAGCAAACTGGCTCAGTGGGGCTGGGGAAGGTTTAATTGTGATTAGCCTGGAGTTTGATGATTGATGGCATGGGTAAGAGAGTTAACTATTTTAGGGGAGGGAGCTTGCTTAAATCAAGAGACCCTTGGTCCATGGCACCAAAGATGTTCTTGGGTGATGTGATTAGTATCTTAAGAGGTTAAACAAGGCTGGGATGATTAGAGCTTGGTTAATCAAAGGGATTTGATGTGGATTTGGATTTAGGCTTAAAATTATGGTGTGAGCTTAAACTTGGACCTTGGGCTTGTATTTGGCTTGGATCTAGGCCATTTGGTGGATTTGACCTAGAAGGAGGTCATGAGAAGTTTGGGAATCAGTATGGTGGGATTAGAATGGTTGCATATCTCAATTTAGTGGATTTTGGAGTTGGGTTCGATTTGGGGCATTAGACTTGGCCTTAATTTTTAAGTTTTCGAATTGGATTGAATTTGGCTTGAATTTGGTTTTAATAGGGCTTGGACATTATAAATTTTGATGTTGATTTGAAATTGGGGAAATTTGAATTGGATTTGATAGGAATTGGGGATGATTTGGAGATTTTAGGGCTTTAGGGGCAATTTGGGAATTTTGGTGGCTTTGGGTGAAATTGGGGTTTTTGGGTGGTTAAGATTGATCTTAGGGACATTTGTAGTGAATATGAAGATTTTGGGGAATTTTTGAACATGTGGGGTATTTTGGGAATTTTGGAAAAATGGTGGGTTTATGGGCACTTTGGATGGTTTGGAATGGTTAAAAATGATTTTTGGTGAGAATTTAGAAAATTGGGGAATTTGGAAAATTTAAGGGTTTCAAGGGCATTTTGGTAATTTTGGGGAAGTTTGGTGGTAGAAGGCCAAACTTGGGTGTTTTGGCGGAATTGAAGCTCATTGGGTATGTTGGTTATAAAATTCCCTTTTTGGTGCCATTGACCCATACCTCCAAGTGTTGGTCCTAACCACCCTTAGCCAGAGGTTGAGGGCTTGGGGACTGCTCAAATGGGTTTCTAAAAGAGTGGAGGAAGGCATTAAGCATGAATGACTTTAGGGTTTTTTAAAGATTGTGTATGAGTTGTGATGGACTCAAGTGTGTGTGAGGTTATGACCAAGACCAAGTCACTCAGGGATGCCTTAAGGCCTGATTGAACCTTTTGGAACCCACTCTTTGAGTCTCCACTTATTGGTCGTAACCATCTCAAATGACATTTAGGAGTTTGTGTCCATCCAGGTGGGACTTCCCAAGAGGAATAAAAAAGTATTTGAAATTTCTATGTGAGAGGGCTCCATTTACTAGGTCTTTTAGAATAATCGACAGAAAAATCCTATAGCAGATCCTATGCTTTTAAAGTGGAGAGATTAGCCCTCATAAAAAATGCGGTCAATGTTACGCAATAATGTCATTTAATTATTTTTTATATATTGAAAAAATTCTCTTATTCTTGTGTTTTGTCTAGCTTCCAAGGAGCAAGAGAATCGAAGAACTAAAAATGCGTATGAAAAATGTGTTAGCATTAATCTTGAGGCAGACGAACGTAGCAGTTGACGATCATTTAGGAGAGAGACTGGCAAAGAAGGCGTCTAGTTCGACAATCGGAAGAACGTATCAGAGGACTTCTCACAGGGCGGTGTTCGATCCTCAAGCCGATCGACAAGAAGCACTATTTCAAATCAAAAGCCAACAGAGTCAAGGCTTAGAAGACAGCCACTGAACTTTCTACTAACTTAATCAATCCTCATTTATTGTTGTATGTGAATACCTCTACAATTACCAAGAAACCCCCTCTGAAAAGTCTATAATGGTGGACAAAAAGGTAATTTTATAAAATTGGGACCTAATCTTATTAATAGGAGGTTGATGTCATGCATAAAGGCTATACTCTCTTTTAATGTTATCTACTTCTCTCTCTCTCTCTCTCGCTCTCTATCTTGGGTGTGTTTCCCGTATATTTATGAATTCAACAAAATATTATTTATACAACTGTTTATCTAATTATTATTATTTAGATGTCGTGATTCGAGGCACTGGCTTAAGAAATAAGGAAGATTTACCGACAGGCCACTTAATTCCCTTGCATTTACACATCTAGCACCTAAATATTAAGTTTTTATATAAGATATCCTCAATAAGATGTATGAAAATGTGCATTTCACTTTTTAAAAGTTATAATGGCGATAAAAAAATTTAGTGGTAAAAATTTGAAAAATAAACTTTAGTTGTTAGATATGTAAATACATATGAATTGGGAGGTATATATGTAAATGACAAAAAAAAAAAGTCAAGGATCACTATATAAGGAAGCTATACATGCATTACACTCAAATCTTATAAATTTAGATATCTAACACCTAAACTTCAATTTTTACATATATATCATCTTACTTATGCATGAAAAATGTATATTTCAGTTATTAGAAGTTAAGATATTGTCATTTTTATTGATACAAAAGATTTGAGCGGTATAAATGTAAAATTAAAGTTTAGATGTTTGACTTTTTAAATAGAAGAGTTCTAAAAGTTTAGGTATACCATAGAAAAGTTAGGAACATATTTTGATAGGAAGAAATGTCTAGGTTTTAATTGAAAAAAATTTAACTAATGTCATTTTAAACTTTTAAAAAATTTGACTCAATGTGACCCCATTGAGTTAAATTGGGTTAAATAGCTGAATTAAGTCAAATTGGGTTAGGTTAAGTAACCCAATTGATCAAACTTGGCCTCAATTGGGCTTCAACCATGTTTAATTAATATTTTAACTTCTGTAGGATTGATTGGTTTTATTAAATTTGGGACATATTGGAGTTTGGGACCTATTTGGGCCAAATGGGCCAAGTGGGTTGTAATTGAGTTAAGTTTAATTTAATCATTTGCTTTAATTTGGTTAAGGTGAGTTGGGCCTAACATCCCTTTAATGGGCTATTTTGGGTGAATAACATTAAATGACCTAATTTGAGTTTTTTTAACCTGACTTTCGGATTTTTTAGCTAACTTAAGTCATTTGTGACATTTAACTAAATACATAGAAGATTTAATGGGATGTCATATCATTTAATTGGCTTAAATAACATCCAAATAAGATTTTATAAGTTTATAGACATGTTGAAGAGATAACGACCAGTCATAATGAGATTCTTTGTAAAGAGTAGAAATTTTGTAAATAAAAGCTCTTATGAAAATGGTATGCTCATTTTATAATAATAAAACCATTAATGACAAGCTGAACAAATCACTTGAAAAGGTCAGCATGATTGTTCTAGTGTTATTGACGTCCTCATAAGAAAATATGTAAGATAGTGAAAGTATTCATTTCACTGAAAATGCCTTCTACAATTATAGTATGTTTATCAGTATTTTTTATGTCTCTGAATGTAACATTTGACGTTGATGTGTAGTGATCAGGGGTGTGCTATAGATGATTTTGTGGTTATTGTGATAATGGAACATCCTTAGTCTCCTTTGCTAGCTCTTGTGGAACCAATGGGTTCTTTGATGACATCAATTGATTAGCAAGTGTAAAAAATTGCCTATATTCATGGATTATAACATAATGCTTATTTGAATTGGTGTGGAAATATTTTATCATTGAGATCATTAAGATTGAATTATTTGAAGTTGTAAGAGACCATATGGAAAACTCATTGGCTTTTTAACTCACCAACTTTGAAAGATAGTAAAAAAATAAAATTATTTGCATCATTACCAATAATAGCTAGTAATATTCCTTTATATTTAACTAAAAAAATTCTTTTATGCTTAAAATTGGCTAACAAATCTCCAACAATTTTGATAAATGTCTAAATGCCTAAAGTATGCATCAGAAATTTATTTCAATGCCACTTATAATGTCTCTTGGTTTGAGATTAATGTATGAAATAGCATAACCAATTTGAATTTCATTGACAACATCTTAAGAGCATTAAAGGATGAGTGCATGCTTGCGGCACAACCAAATTGGATATTGTCCATGCTATTCATAGTTGCTTGCCACAACCAACTTGAAAACATTAAAATGATCTCGATGGATAATTATATCGCACCCACATTATGTTTAGCTTTTTCTTTGAAGAAAATATCTTGTACTATATGTTATTCATACTTGACTCTCCATCAAGGCAAAATGGAGCTTGCTTCTTTTTCCATGAGAAACTTATACCTTTGAGTATCTCATTAAAGGATAAATTTACTGAGAAAACATGTTGTTATATGGGTCATTAAAAGGTGTTTCGCTCAAACTCTTTCTCTAGTTGTTAACAACATAACTATAATCATTATTATATATCTTTTGATCTTCTTTACTGGCATAACCATTACATGATGTCATATTATGTCGTGTCTTAAAGAAGGAAACATCATATTACACTTATTCGTTGTCAGTTAATGCTCATCTTAACCCCCACTCAAACCATTGTTAGACTAAGTATTCATTGCTTTATATACTTCATTAACAATAAAACATAAAAAAGTGGCTTAAAATTTTAAAAATGCAAGTTTCCACAAATTATCTAAAATTTTGAAAAAAATAAACTGATTATTGTATTACTAACCGATAAATTAGAATCATATCTGACAAATGTGTAATAACTCCTCAGAATATTTCCATGAGATAATTAGTATAACATGCATCCTTATAATATGATATGATGTTCTTTAAAACATCTCTTTATTTTAAATTGATCCAATTTGTGCTTACACTAACAATATGCCTTCATTAACATAAATTTAATAACTATATCATCATGTATATGTGAGGTAATGAATCCATTACATATGGGGGCAAATCAAGCCAAATTAAAATTAAATCTTGTTTTTTCATATCTGGTAGATCTAAGAATTATTGTTTACATAATAAACAGCCTATCATAAAACATGATCAAACATTTTAAGCATTAGTTCATCATTTCAATTATTTTTCCAATTCATGGTGTGTATCACAAATTTTAAAAATGATAGTTTTTTTAAAGTTACTTAGTAGCTCGTCATAAAACATGATTTTTTTATTTGAAATATTATAAGATTATAATTTACTATTTATGAAATTTGAAAAAAAATATCAAAAGTTGTATAGATTATATGGATGATAAAAATGAATTGATGCAAGTTATCTTAGCCACTTAGTTGAGAGCTTAGAGTTTCAATAAAGAAGTTCAGGGCTTGAAGTCTTGTATATGCGGTGTAAGTGTCTCTGCGACTAAACTCTCTCAAATTTCCCCAAAAAAGAATTGTATATAAATAACCATGTAATTGTAATTATAAATTTTTATGTCATAGTTTTAATTTAGTCCACCAAATTAAATCACCCATAATTTATGGGTAGACACATGACTTGTCATTCTAAGAACTTCTATTAGGTATATATAAGGACTAAGAACATTTTTAGAAGTAGGGTAGAGTGCAATGATAAATTTTTTACTTTACAATAGATTTAATTTTATAAATAACTTTAATTTAGAAATATATGGCATTAAATTCATAAAATTTTTTAAAATTCATAAGAGATAAGAGCTTATTTCCTTACTCACTTTATAGGATGCAAATATAAGTAATTGTTTTCTTACTTACTTTTCAACTATAAGAAATTTGTAAACAATAAGATGAACTCTTCGAAAAAATTATAACTCCAATAATAAAAAAATTCATGATTTCAAACCACTTGACATCAAATCAATCATAAGTTTATTTTATTACAAGAGATATGAAATATTTGTATATCTAAAACCTTATAGGTCAAGTCAAATAACTATCGACTAACCTGCACAACTAGTCCATGATCAACTTAGATCAAACCTACTTAAATGCCCATTTGCCACTTGTTCACGATGAGGTCAACACAACTTAAGGGGATGGTCTGGACTGCTCACCTTAGGTCCACATTAGTTTGTGGCCTATAGGGATGACTCAAAGACTCTCCCACATGAAGAATGTGAGTTTGTTAGATAAAGAGGAGATGAGTATTACTTACAATTTTCAACACAGGTGAATTCAACATAAGTTCCCATAAAATCATTTGAAGATTGGGATATGAGTTCACCCAGTAACTAGTTTGGGTTACTCCATACAAACAATTTTCTCCCAATGAGCTCAACATCTGATTGACTCTTTGACTTATCCCATCACTTAATTATCGAAGATATTACTTTATCGACTAAATCGTAAGAGGTGTTACCGCTTCCCATACGCTGCAAGATATGCTTTGATTGTAAGTGCAATCATGTAATTTTGTATTATAATCGTACCATCTATGTATTCAACAAGGATATCCCAATATGTATAAGTACGGGTCATATGTATAAATACGATCATCAGGTGATAAATGACAAAAGGGAAATACAGGTAACTATACAAGCCTAGCCTCATCTCTTTACTCCATGTTCCTCTACTATGCTCTCTATTTTCTTATACAACATATTCTTGTCTTAATGATATGTCTACAGATTGAATAATTTTAGATCCAACAATTTTAATTCAATAAAATAAAAGGTTTATCTTAATGAATATAATTTAAGAATATATATACCATAAAGAACTTAATTGATAGAAATCATGTGAAATTTAAATAAACCTCTACATAAACTCCTATATTTAAAAAAAAAATAAAGTAAATAAAATAAATAAATAAATAAATATTTGAAATAAAAGTTTTTGGCTTTGCATAAAGATTTAGTGAATATTTTTAGATATAGTAAACCCTAAATAAGGAGTTTTAAAAAAAAACACCCCATAATTAATTTAAATTTGACATTAACTATTTGATACCTGTCACCATCTGCATATTTCATGCATGCATGTACGTAACTTCATGGATTAACTTATAACTTGGGTTTAAACGAGCCAAACACGAGCGAAC
>NEWO01000016.1:2195266-2211895 GCA_003013225.1 Phalaenopsis aphrodite
TGTAAACAACGAGCTGTTTTGACATCCTTACTCATAACCATTAAAATTCTTACATATTGATGTTTTCAACTATTTTTAAAAATCAAATGCTTATAACTTTGTAATCGAACAATCACAAGTCACTTTCTAAACAGTAATAATAATAGTTGAAAGTGTCTGGCCACATATATACTTAGAATTATTTTTAAATATATATTTAAATTATTAAAAATAAGAAAATTTCCTCTCACTAAATTTAATTGATTGAAAATAGAATTATTATTTTCAAATATAATTTTCACCTATAAATATCTATAAATCATATAAATCCTCAAAAAATATAGAATTTTGTATACACAAAAAGCTTTAGCAGGAATCTTAAAAATATCTAAAGACATAAATAAGGGCCCGTTTGGGGCAGCTTATAAGTGCGGGCGACATTTTGAAAAAGCCGTCTCACTGTTTGTTTCACACGTTTCAAGTGATTATTTGAAAACTGTGTTTTGTGTTTTAATAAGAAGCTAAACGCAGGGGGATACCCACGGTCGGCGTTCGCTCCCTTATTTTACGCCCCTGTCCTCGCTTGCTCAGAGAAACCACCCCGCTCCTTTCTCATTCATCTCTCCACTTCACTTGCTCAACGTCCACCTCGCTTGCTCAACGAACACTTCACTCGCGACCCCATGCTCCTCTGCTCTAGCCGGTGCCACCTCACTGTCGTTGCTTCTTCGGCGAAACAGTCCGCTCGCCGTACCTCATGTCGGCATGCTCCTCCGACATCGCAGGGTTCGGTCACGAAGGTGATTGCTTTATGCGAAAATGGGAGGGGGAAGAGGAAGGGGAATGCACAGACAAGGGTTTCACAGAGGAGAAAAGAGGGGAAAAGAATGATTAATTAAATAAATATTGTTCAAATTTTAATTTAACTTTATTTTAAGTTTATTTTAACTTTAATTTAACCTTATTTTAAGTTTATTTTTTTATTAATTTAATTGATTTGTACTAATTAATTAAATAAATATTGTTATCAGATATAATTATAATCAGATAAATTAATATTTAACTGTACAATGATTAATTAATAAAAAAATTTAAATTATATATTGATTTTAATTAATTTATAAAATTCTAGTGATTATTAATTAATATAATTAATATATAATCAATACTTAATTAATTAATATTAAACTATAAGTTAATATAATCAATTTCATAAAATCATTATTGATGGCTAATCAGTTTTATAAATATTTAATTGTTAATGTACATGGGTAAAATTGTTATTTTTCTATAAACAACTGCAAATTAGCTGCTTTCCACCAGCTGAAACCAAACAGTCAGTCAGCTTATCCGGATCAGCTACTAATCAACAACTTATCCAAATCAGCTACTTATCAGCAGATTGTCAATAAGCTGCAGCTGCCCCAAACCGACCCTAAGACAAAATGTGTCAAAAGGAGAGACCACCAACAAGACTAAAGAGTGAGGTCACATAGCTTTAAAGATTCAAATTTAAATAATAGATTTATAAATATATTGAATTAATTAATATAAATGTATATTTTTTCTAAGTTCTAAAAAAAATAAAATAGTTATATACTTGACATGATATAAAAAATTTAGTTCATATAAATAAAAATTAAAATTTAGCTTTTAGATATTTAAATAGTAAATACATAAGAAATCAGAAATGGGCGGCATGTATTTAAATGCCCTAATTTTTTTCTTGGACATTTATATCGCTCCTGGTCTCCTAAGCGAGAGAAACCGGAGAATCTCCTGACATGAAGCTTTTTTCTAGGGCCGTCCTCAATGGCAGCAGCGACCGTGGCGGCGGCACCGGCGGTGGTGCCGGCGATGATGTTTTTCCAAACCCTAAAGGTCGCACTCCGGACCATCCTCCCTATGCCGAGGTTTCTTCTTTTTATCTCTCTCGAATCTTTTCTTCGCGCTTTCTATCTATCATTCTCGATTTCTGCTGATAAGGTTTCAATCTCGCGCTGCAAATCAATCAGATGGTGAGCGTCGCACTACGAGTTCTCGCGGAGGAGAATGGCTCGGCCGAGTCATCGATCTCCGCCTACATCAAATCAAACTTCAATGACCTCCCATGGGGCCACGACCGGCTCCTCCCTTACTACCTCAGCAAGCTCGTCGTCGACGGCGAACTAATGTCTCCTTCCCCGGACCGCTATCAACTCTCCCTTGACCCCCCTCCCTCCGTTTCTTTACCTGTACGCCGCCGAGGCCGAGGCCGTCCTCGGCTCCACCCGTTAAACCCTAACCCTAGATTTAGTCGTCCCTCTTCCGCTCTACCTAGCCACAGGGGTAGTTCACAGCCTTTGCGCCGCCGTGGTAGACCTCGCAAGATCCTCGTCGAAGACGCGCCACCGCTCCATCCAGAGGAGGGAACACTGCCGCTGCGACGAGGGCGGGGAAGGTCGCGGATTCAGCGTGGTACTTCCAAGGATCACACAGCTACGCAGAGGTTGGGTCTTCGAACTCCTAAATCAAACGGTTTCAAGAGGAGGCAGGATAGCTTGCTGGTCAACAATAACGAGGAGTTGAATTGCCAGTCGGGAAATTCGGCATCTTTTGATAATATTAAGAATGGAGATTCTGATTGTATCGTTTTGGAGGATCCTGTACATGTCAAGCTTGGCCTTGGTATGTTGGTACAAGGGCAGCTATTTGTGCCTCCGGAGCTGTCTGATGTTGGCAAGGAACAATATTTGGGTGAAGAGCCGCCGTTGTCGATTCTTGAGCAGGGAGCAATGCCCTCTTCTTTGGTTCCTGAGCATTTTGAGCATGCTGAGGAGCAACCACTGCAAGGGAATGAACAGCCATTTGTGGCTCCAGAGCAGACAGAGGTCAACCAGGATCAATCATTTCTGGGTGAAAAACTGCCATTGTTGAATCAAGAGCAGGGAATATTGCTGTCTTTTGCAGCTTCTGAGTTTTTTGAGCATGACCAGGGCCAATTGATGCAAGTAGAAGCACTGCCATTTATGCCTCCAGAGCAAACTGAGCTTGTCCAGGTTCAATTGACGCTGGGAGAAAGGCAGAACTTTTTTACCACTGAGTCAGGAAAAGTGCAGTCTTCTGGGGCTTCTGAACTTTTTGAACAATGTCACGACCAAGGAGAAGCTCGGCCATTTGTGGCTCCCGAACAAATGGAGAAAATGGAGCTCAACCAAGATCATTCATCCCCAAAAGAAAGGCCTTCATTTTTTATCCCCGAGCCAGGAAAGGTGGTGCCTTTTTTGGCTCCTGAGTTTTTTGAGCGTGATCAGGGGCAACCATGTCTAGGAGAAGAGCCTTCATTTATGCCTCTTGAGCAGACAGAGCTTGTTCAGAAGCAATCTATTGAAGGGCCTCCATTGTTAACTCCTGAACGACACGAGCATGACCATGGACTTCCATCGGCAGCTTCTGACGAGTCTGAAGATGGCTACGATCAGAGTTTCCTAGAAGTAGGGGCAGATGATCCTAAGGTTGGAGAGTTGGCGCTGATGCCACATCCCCATGAAGAAGGGTTAGAGAACCCTGCTGTTTCTAACAAGAAGAGAAAGTCTCATGGAAATCGTAGAAGGCACAGGCTCTGGTTTGAATCTTAAACCGTTAAAATATTTTTAATGAAGTTCAAGATCTGTTTCTGTTTTCATGATCATATCTCAAGTGACTGGTTCATGTAAAGACCTCATGGGAACTTGATTTTCTATTAGAAAATATCAATAATTTCAGAAGTCGCTTGAACCATTCTTCTAAGAAAAAAATAATTAGTCCTGAAATAAGGAACAGAGGACCTCACCCTTTTTTTTTGTAAATAAAAAGCTTTCACCGAGTAAATTAATAAGCCGGTGTTGAATTCCATTGATCAACACAGAACTGCTGCACAAACTGCAACAATAACCACTTCTATAAAAAGAAAAAGTAATACATATCATCCATACATCAAAGTAGAGATTTTATATTGGATTTGATATGAATTAGTACCTTAATTGGACGCTTCTTCTTTAATTTTATTTATATTCAGTTAATCTAAGAAAGCTTCTACCCATCTGGTTTGAGTTTGACTCATTTATTCATGAAACATTTTCTCAGCAAAAATTTATTGAATGACCCTAAGGTTAAGAAAAAATTGTATTAGGATAGCATTATAAAATTAGTCTGGATGTGCTTCAAAGCCTTTAGATCTATCTGCTTTGAGATGAGTGTAATATTATTAAATATTTACCGCATGTATCTCTAAGCATTTCCAATTCCATCTTGATCTAAGTCTTTATCAGAATATTCTGGCAGGATCTTTTTTCTTTCCAATATATTGTGGTGCTATTTTACATGGTTATTAGTTAGTTTATTATTTAATATATAATTAGAAATTCAATGCAAAAAAATAGAGATTATTAACTTCGTATAGAAAGAGTTATGCAAGTCATTTTGAAGTTATACAAGATTATATACTACATACACTTATGCCGCTATTTGCCCTGGTTCATGTAAACGATAGCTGGTCTATTTTGCTGATTTTAGCTTCTTTAGTCTTCAGCAATTGATCAAGCAAAATTGCAAAAAACTATTAATAAATTCCAACCTTGAATTGAAGTGCAGAAAAAAGTGTAATTTTTTTTATTCAATTGTAAAAAATTTAAAATCTACATGACAGGCAAGATTACAAGATAGACATGGCAGGAAATTGTTGGGAAATTGCTATTCTATGATATTGATAAACAAGCACATAATTTCGAAGTATTCAAACCGTCACTCTACCAATTCTTGATCCTACCCATGTATTGTTCTTTGTTTTTGTTTATTCTTTCTAGTTTGATAGCAAGTTCTCTTGTAGTGATTCAAACACCTTCTCTTCTCTTTGGTTTGCCGTTATGCCCTTTGTTGGATCCCGAATTGTTCTCATGCACTCCATCCAACTGGAACACTCTAGAAGAAAGAGATTTGATTGGAGAATTGTAGAAGAAGGGAGTATCTAGATTGAAGATCATCCAAATAAGGTCTCTGTAAGCTTTTTTCTCCCCATTTATAGTTCTACGGGTGTCATTGACTTTAGTATAAGATCTAACAAAGATATGATAAAAAATACACGAAAGTACAAAGTGGTGTCCATGACCATGTTACTAGGTTATTGGCTGACTGGGTCATGTCACTTGTACATAGGTTCATACCGACCCCCATAATGGGGCTATACAATTTTTTTGTAGCTTATAAGGAATACTGGACTCCGGGGCGAGTTGCGGATAGGAAGAGATTAACTCGGTAGCTCGTCTTGTTTGAGTTAGTTATTGTGTGAGCTCTTTGATCCTTTGTCCGAGTGGCAAGTTAAAATTGTTCTGGATGAGCTGTACCAAGTCTGCATAATTTGTCACTTGAGTGAATTCAACTTGAACTCGCTTCAAAGGTCTTGTTCCCTAGGTTTTGCGTCAAGTTTGTGTCGGGTTTCTTGCGTGTACATGTTTAGTTTCTCTATTCTTTTATCATTTTGTAAGCTTGTTGCTAAAAGAATGAGAAAATTAGATTTATTTGATAAGCAATTAAATATTATTTGTCTTACGACAAATGACTGAGATGAAGCTCCTCTTTTTAAATTATTCATGTCATTTTATAAACACGTGTTCCGTGGCAGTGATGGAGATTCAAATTCATTTCTTTGCTAAGCTTTGCCTTGCAAGGTGTTCAATCATCTGTGTGATGGAAATCACGGATGATAAGATTGATATCATTGATAGCTGTCTGGCTGCCAAGCTATATGATAAGAGAAAGACGGTATTTTGATAGGAAGAAGAGAAAGAATGCGGCATTCGGGAGATCAAGGATGTTGGTGCTCCTGCGATGTCGTTGCTAGGTCATCCTTACCTATTATCAAACCTTGACTTGAGTGACTTTAAGGATATGAATGGCATGTCTCTTCCAGCGGAAAATTATACCTGCATGGAAGGCTAAAGCATTATACATCTGCGCTGATTGATTTTATGGCAAAAAATAAGTTCTATGAAAACATTTAATAGTTCCCTTAATGAGGAGTGATATTTTTGGTGATGAATCATTTGTTGATCAAGTCACTTGCTTAGATGTCACTGCGGAGAGGGGAGAAGCCGGTGAATCCTAGGTTGCAGTACCTCATAAGGTGGAACCCATTCCTATGGGTAAGGACCCTTTCGCTCTCCGAGTTAGTTGAAGTAGGCTATGCTGAGACTGAGGAGGGT
The DNA here is from genome assembly GCA_003013225.1 of Phalaenopsis aphrodite. Lineage (NCBI taxonomy): Eukaryota > Viridiplantae > Streptophyta > Magnoliopsida > Asparagales > Orchidaceae > Phalaenopsis > Phalaenopsis aphrodite. Next base: position 2,201,464 of record NEWO01000016.1, read on the forward strand.
GGCACTCTTCTTGCCCAGGTGTTGGGAAAGTCTAAGGCGAGGAACCCGTCGAGTACTTTGAGAGTCGTGAATATGCCTACGGATGCCCAAATAAAGCTGCCTCAGAAGGCCCTCACCGTGTTGTTGAATCCTCCTTTTGTGGCAGCGAACATAGTGCTGGGAAAAATAATTGGAATTTTTTTCTGAGGTCATTGTATTATGGTAGACACTAAAAATAGATGGGTTAATTTTGTAGACAACCAGTAGAGTTAAAGGAAGACTATTGCAACTTTTCTACGTGAAGTTATGTTACTCATGTCACAAGTGGTGCAAGTTATAATTTTATGGAGTCAAATCAGTTAGCTCAATTCTTTGCAGGTGATGAGTTTGGTTTGTAGAGTTGATGGACAACAATAGGATTTTCATGAGGTCGAAGTTGACCCTAGTTTCTAAAATGTTAAACCTTTTTTGTTTCTCGAGGGGGGCAATTTCTAGCAATACCTTACAACGTTGTAATACAAGAGTTATTTCTTTGATATTATTGTTGAACTTTGATTTCTTTTCGTTAATGTGTATGTTTTGATTTATGTGCTGATGTGAAACTTGTATAGTTTGATGTGGTATAACATAATTGATTTTTAATTTAAAGGTGCCATGGCACATTCCAACATTTATAAGTATTTCAAATTTTTGAAAAAACATGTCATTATAAATGATTACACTGTCATTGTTGGGTCTCAAACCTCATATGTGAAAAGTGAAGGGCTGCGTTTGGTAGTCGACAACCATTGTAAAATTTGTCAAAAAATAATGACATGAATTCTTTAAATCTTATGTAAATGCTAGGGATTCCTCTAGAAGCAATGCTTTGTATGACCTAAATACAATGAAAAGTGTACGAGGGTCTTTATACCCATGCTTGGGTGTAGTGTCAAATAAACAAGATTTCCCACATTACGGACGAATGTGGGCAACGAAGTTATTGAATGAAACTAATATTGGGATATGTTATTGGAATAGGTACTTTCACAAGTAAATAAATGAAATTAGTAGATATTATGATTCATAGGAAGATAAATATTTTATGTATTCAAGAAACTAAATGAGTTGGAGAATATGCTAAGAAGATTGATAGTTAAGTTAAATTTTGGCATTTTGGTGGGAGTCGCATTTGAATTGGTGTAAGTGTAATTGTAGATAAGTGTTTGAAATATAATGTTGTAAAAATTAATGGATTTGCATATATAATTATAACTCTAGAGATTATTTTTGATGTGAAGATTTTTAATGTTATTAATACTTATGCTCCTCAAGTAGGTTTAGGGCCTGTTTGGGGTAGCTGCAACTGTTTAAGGAAGCAGCAATGAAGTTGCTAAAGAAGTTATTGTTCAAAAAGTTGTGGTGACAATTACTTTTTTTTTAAAAAAGTTAAACCGCATCTTTCTGACAACCACCACAGGTAGCTTGGTTTAGTTGGAAAACACAGCTTTCAGTTGTGCACTTTTTTAGAATGTAAACAAAATGTAGTTTTGACAAACAGAAAAAATTGTGGTGTGGCGCCACACCGCCACCCCAAACACATCATTAGATATAGGTTCAAAAGAAAATTTTTGGATGACCTAGAAGAATTAATCCAAATGATACCTCTTGAAAAAATATTTTTTATTAGAAAATATTTAAATGAATATGTTGGTAAAGTGATAGAAGATTTTAGAAATATTCATAGTGGCTACGATTTTGAAGTGATTAATTAAGAAGGTAGAATCATATTAGAATTTGTTTTAGTGTGTGATTTTGTTATTGCTAATATTTTATTTAAGAAAAGTGATAAACATATTATTACTTATAAGAATGGATATAATAAAACACCAATTGATTATTTTCTTATGAGAAAAAAGTGGTCATTGAGAATGTAAAGCTTGTAAGTTTATTTCAAGTGTAAATTTAAGTACTCAACATCAATTATTAGTTTTGAATTTTAAAATGAAGAGTTGTAAGATAAAGAATATAATGAAATTTGGTAATAAAATTAAGTGGGAGCACCTAAAAGATAAATAAATTTATTTTTTTAATTAAACTTCAAAACGTCAAGATTTGAGATGTTCATAAAGAGTAAAGTCTATGTGGGATAATGTAACAAACATTATTAAACAAATGATGAAAAATAAATTTGGAGAATTAAAAGAAAAGTTTTTAATAAATAAAACTAGTTAGTGGTGTAATACTAATGTGTAAGAAAAAATAAAATAAAATACAATAAGTGTTATAAAAATTAGTTTAAATGTTAAAACTTAGACAAAGAAAAAATAAGGTGACCTGTAGGGAGTCTAAGACAATAATTTGTGATGCTAAAAATTATATTGTTAGTGATTTTTATAATAGATTTGATGCTAAAGAAATTATACATATATATTTAAACTAGTCATACAAAGAGAGAAGAAACAGAAAGATTTAATTCAAGTGAAGTGTATTAAAGCTGGAAAAAAATGCTTTTCTTGGAGGAAGATATTCAATATTGGTGGCTGAGCTATTTTGATAAACTTTTCAATGAAGTTTTTGAAAATACGATTGATCTTAGTGATCTTAATATCGTTAATAATAATAAACAAGTTTTATTTTTTACTGTCACATTAATAAAAAAGAAGTTGAAGATGCTTTAAATTAAATCATGGTTGGAAAAGTAGTAAAATGTGATGATATTCCAATTGAAATGTGCAAATATTTAGGAGATTTGAGAGTTTCTTGGCCTAAAATCTTTAATATTATATTAAAAACAAAAGAAAAATATGTCTGAGAAGTAGAGAAAGAGTATTTTGATCCCTATGTTTAATAATAAAGGGGATGCCCAAGAATGTGCAAATTATAGAGGAATTAAGTTGATGTGTCATACTTTAAAATTGTGGGAGATGGTAATTGAACATATGTTAAGCCGTGATACAAAACATTCTCATAATCGGTTTGGATTTATGCCTGACAGGTCTACTATGCAGCTATACATTACTGGGAGGTCTGATGGATAAGTACAGAGAGAGTAAGGAGGATCTACATATGATTTTTATTGATTTAGAGAAAGCTTTCGATAAGGTTCCAAGAGAAGTCCTTTGGAGAGTTTTAGAGAAGAAAAATGTTGATATGACTTATATTCAAGTCATTAAAGATATGTATACTAGAGCCGTTACTTGTGTTCAAATAGGAGGATTGATCAAGTGTTTTCCTATTTCGGTTTGATTACATCAGACATTGCTTTAAGCCCCCATATTTTTTGCTTTAGTTATGTATGCTCTTTCTGGATATTTACAGAAGGATGTACGTTAGTGCATGCTTTTTGCTGATGATATTCCTCTTGTGGATAAGATTAGAGAAATAGTTTAAGAAAAAAAAACTTAGAATTATAGAGGTTTATATTGAATTCTAAAGGCCTTCGTTTGAGTAGAACTAAAACTAAATACATGGAATGTAATTTTAGTGGTAATAACTCCAGTGACAGTTGTAACTATGAGTGGTCAAATAATTAAAAGATGTGAACGTTTTAGATCTATCGGGTCTATTGTTCAAAGTGATGGTGATATAGATTGGGATGTTATTAGTAAAATTCAAGTTGGTTGGTTGAAGTGGAGGAATGCATCAGACCTATTGTGTGATAGAATAGTACCGTTTAGACTTAAAGGAAAATTTGATAAGATTGTGGTGGGACCTGCAATGTTCTATGACGCAAATGTTGTCTTTTAAAAGAGAAGTATAAAACAAAGTTAAGTTTTGTTGAGATGAAAATGCTTAGGTAGACGAGTGACTTAACTCTTAGAGACAAAATGAGAAATGAGTATATTTTAAACAAAATGAGAAATGAATATATTTTAAACAAAATGAGAAATGAATATATTTGTGATAGGGTTGGTGTAGCTTCAGTGGCGCACAAGATTAGAGAGAGTCATCTCAGATAGTTTAATCACATTAAACATCGACAACCCGATGATCCAGTTAGGAGAGCAGATGGTTTAGATTCGTCTTATGTTGAGAAAGACAGAGGTAGACCTGAAAAAGGCTTGGGCATATTGTATAAAATTGATCTTAATCTATTAGAATTAAATGAAAATTTGACACTCAATCAGATGCAATGGAGAAAAATGATTAATGTAGTCAATTCCATTTAGTGGGATAAAGACTTACTGATATGATGTTGATGTCATTATAACTTATATTGAACTTGTTGATCGACTCTTTTGCTCTTTACTCATATTTATAGGTTGAATTAGGGTGCTAGTGAACTTTCTACCCAACTTCTTGAGTTTTGGATCTACTTTCCATTCCCTTTTTTGATTTTCTTTTCCTTTTGTTTTTCCACTTCATTCTTTAGTCATGGGCGTCTTTCCCCAGTGCGACAAGTTCTTCCTAGAAGCCATAGTGGTTGGGCCTTTCAAAGTTTCTGCGGTGAACATAAATTGCTCCAACTAAAGTGCATCTTTGACGATTAGTTCCAATTTTGTGTTGCTGGGAAGAGCGAATACCCCAACAAGACTCCCAAAGATACACTATGCTGCTTCCATGATCAATTTCATTTGGGGTTTTGCTTCCCTTTATGCTAGGAGCTTATCAATGTCCTCAACTACTAGCTCTTATTTTTGGCGCAGTTGTTGCCGAACTTGTTTGCGAGTATCATGTCGACCGTGACATACATGAGGAAGAAAGAAATTCCATGGTTGCTCAATCAGTTTAGGCACTTGTCACCATTATGGCTTATAAGTATGGCTTTGTAATATGATTTTTTTAGTATTAGGATGATAGGACTGCAGATCATGACCAAGTCATGGAAGATTCAATATTATTTTGTCACATGCAAGAACAAATGATTGATCTCCCATAAGCTAGTTAGGTTTTCCAAGGAAAAGCTCCGGGTTCCCCCACTGATTTAGGCTGAGGAGAAGTTTTTCCATTAGTTCAATGGGATAAAGTTCTGAGTGAAAAAGTGCATTGAATATGGAGTGTTGCAGAAAGTTTAAGGTCTGTTTGGAGCAGCTGCAGCTGTTTGAAAAGCAGCTGTAGAAAAAAAATGCTTTGTGCTTTTCAAAAAGCTATGGCAGTGATTACAAATTTATTTTATTTAAAAAAAATCAGACCACAACTTCCTCACAGCCACCATACTTTAACTGCTCAGGCTGAAAAAGTTGTTTTTTACTACATAAATTTCTAAAAAGCAGCAAGAAAGCGGTTCCCCAAACAGAACTGAGGCGACATTTTTAAAAGCAAAACAGATATAAAACTGTCCCAAACAAACCATTAATCTTGTAAGTGATTTTTTGTTTTTATTTCAATGTTTCACGAGCAGTGAACTTCGTTAATGTACTTATAATTTATTTGACTTTTGCTTTATTTAGTTTGCTTCGAAGAAGACCCTTTTTTAGTGCAGGTAGTTATATTTCTCAATGTAGTGGAAGAGGAAGAGGAAGGCGAGGTAGTTGGAGAAATGCGGTCTGAAGAGAACTATCATAACACCAATCTGCTTGATCCACTTTTTTAATGACAAGGAAGATTCTTGTTGGGAGTTTTTTTTCACCTTTAATTCTTGGGAGGTGGTTCGCGAGGAGGATGAAGTGGAGGAAGTGCTTGGCTTTATAGATGTGGATAAGCATGGTATTGGAAAGAGCAATATGACTGAATCTTAGGTTGGTTTGAAGGGAGTTGCGACCATTGAAGAATTGGCAGCGAAGCTTGGAAATGCTTGCCGCATAATCGATGAGATGGTTGCAGAGATGGAGGTGTTGCCTCCCTCTGTTCAAACAATTTTGCTGTGTGTAATTTAGAGTATGTTGGATATCAATCTGTCTGTGGCACATGACCTAGGCTGGAACACTTGAGAAGAAAGAAAGATTGAGAGTTGATTTTAGAATTACAGAAGAAGAGAGTTTTTAGATTCAAGATCATCCAAAAAAAGGATTCGTTGTAAGCCTTGTTTCCCCTCATTTATAGTTCTTGGGGTGTTCTTGGCTTTGGCATAAGATCTAACAACGATATGATAGAGGTGTACATGACTACATTACTAGGTTATAGTGTGATGCCATTCCCTCCGGGTGATTGAACACTACCTTCTTACATCTATAGAAGCAACTCGACGATGATAGCAGCAGTCGCCAATAGCTTTGCCTTAATTGATGAACTTTTCCTCAGGAATATCAACCTTTTCTTTCTGGATTCTCGAATTGAATCTAAAAAATACTAAGTTAGAGGATGAAAATAAACAAGGAGAGTGACCTAGAGAAAATAAACTGGATGACTTTACAACAAGGGTTGAGAGTGTATTTATGGCCACATTTCAAAGTAATCGTGCTAACTAAATTTTATACATTTAAACCCGCAAGTCAAAATAGTAAAAGAATTAAAACACCAACACAATGCTTTTCATGATGGTTTTTTAGGGTGCATTTGTTTCGACTGTGGCTATATGAAATTTCAGTTCAAAAATTGCTGTGGAAAATCTACTGTTTAAAAGCTGATGTTTCAAAAACAGTTGATTTATTTGAAAAATACAGTTTCCAAAGTATTATATGTGGACAAATGTTTGAAATACCCCTCTGCTAATTTTATGTAGAATTCATAGATTTTATTGATATATGTAATTTTTATAGATATATATCTAAATTCACTATTTTTATAGATATAGAGAGCATGGTTATTTATATTTGAAATCCTATTCAATTTTTCATATTTTAATATAATTTACTATAAATTTCACCTTTGCAGTGTTCCTGTTTTTTAGTAAATGAAAGAGGGATTTGAAACGAGATTGCGAAACGCTCCTTACAAACAGTCCAAAACTCAGTTCTAAATCAATCGTGGGCCGCCTTAATTTATTAAGATATAAGAAACCAAAATCAAACTTTTTTCTTTTGTCGTCCTTAACAATTCGAGAAATGTGAAAATTTGAGGAAGCTAGAGCTTTTGTCAACATATTTTATATATTTTTATATGTTGAAATTTTTATTATGGCTGCAATTGAACTAAGCAATTCAAGAAGCTACTTATGACTCAGTTCGATTAAAGCTTGTTCATGATGGTTTGATTAACCAATAAAACTTAGCTTGGATATTTTCTCAAGTACTTGATTACTAAATTGACAACTTTTTATTTCGTTCATTTATGTTGATGACTAATATCATCTGATGCTTGTGAACAAGATCAAGTAAAGTTGAATTAGAATTTGTACATGAACAATATCGTTTAAAAATTTATTTTTTTTTAGGTTCAACGAGCATTATTTGATATGATTCGTTTATTTTTTCTCAACAAGCTACCGGTATAAAGCTTGATTAGGGCCGATTAAAGCTTGATGATAGCTCGACATGACTCATTTATTTTGTTAAACAAGCTGCTCCTTAATAAGCATATAATCTTTATATGAACCAAGCTAAAATTGAGCTCGAAAAGGGTTTTTGTAAACTAACTCAAGCTCGATCATAATCTTAAAAATGCAAATCTAAGCTCAAATTGAGCTTGATCTGTCTTTTAATAAATGAACTTAAACTTGAAAAATGGCTCGGCTTGGTTTGTTAGCAATTCTAATTTCTATAATAATTTTTCTCTGCTTAACAATTCCATGCAATATTGAAGCTTTGTGGAAGCCAAGGCTTTTGTCAACATATTTTATTCATCATCATATGTTGAAATTTTTATAATCTCCATGATCCACTTAGCAACTACTCAATGAAGCCGAACTTCACATTTATATGCTTAACTCTTTCATGATAATTAGGATTTTTGGAGAGAAATGCTACACTTTGATCATAACAAAACAGAGGCACGTGAGTGTTTGTTGAAAAATTTAATAATCAAACCACATAGTTTGGTATTCAGCCTCTGTTATAGATCTTAAACACATAACCATTTAAGGGATCTTTGAGTTCAAAACAACTAGCAAAATTTTAATCTACGTATCGTGTAATCACTTCATCTACAAAATGATACATTAATTCTATGGTAATGATTCCATTTATATACCTTAGCACCCATTTTACTTCTTCCCAACGAGGCCTCCTTGGATTAGCCATGAACCTGCCTGTTGTATTGTGTTCATAAGCCAAATTTGATGTCTAACAAATTTACATGAAAACTCACAATATTTTGATTAAAAATCTTCGCAGATAGGATTTTTCAATATTATCATTTGTTGCATGACTTCTGCTCAACTTAAAATGATGTGCTAAAGATGTTGAAATAGGTTTAGAAGCTATCATCTCATTTATTTTTTATCATCATGTACTTCAGAAAATAATATTTTTGGCTTTCTTTGTAAATAATGATTTTCATTTCAAGTTTTTTTTGCTATCGTTCATCTCAAATTCCACATTGAGCAAAACCTTCAATTTTATGGTTTCTTTTGAGCTGGCACTTGCATGTAACATGTCATTAGTATAAAGTAAATAATATATGGAGGATAGTACAACCGACCTCCATTTATTTTAGATTTATACAAGACTTGTAATTATGACTGTTAAAGCCAACATATACTCATCAAATCTTTTATATCACATTCTTAGAGATTGTTTTAATCTATATATAAAGACTTTTCTTGAAAAGTAAACTTGATTTTTAGTTCTTATTTAGACAAGTCCTTCAGGTTGATTCATGTAGATTGTCTCCTCAAATTCTCCATGCAGTAATGTTCTCTTTAACATCTATTTGCTCTAGGTGCATTCTAATACAACCATGGTAAGCAGAACACATGTGGATATATGCCTTGCAACTGGAGAGAAAATTTCTGAATAGTCTACACTGGTTTTTGTGTGTAAAACCTCTTGCTATAAGTGTAGTTTTGAACCTCGACCCATGAATTTCATTCGTCTTCCTCAACAACCTTTTTTAGCCGACAATCTTTCATATTTATTGCATTGTCTTTAACTCAAAAGTATTATTTTTTGAGGGAGACATCTTTTCATTTTTTGACATGTTACTTTTTTTTTTTTTGCATTTTAAAGATTATTTTTTAGTAAGTTGTTCATAACCTGTAGAACATCATCCACAAATGCATAAAAAATTGATATTTGCTTGGCCATATCTTTGTGGTGCTTAAATTGTATGCCTGTGTCTATCCTTGAAACCTCAAATATTTATCTTTGCATTTCTTTAATTGTTTGATGTGTAGGCTCTTTAGGTTCCTTTTTAGTTGATTCATGATCATTGTTTTCGAGAGGTCAAGATTCTGGTTTGCAACAACAATCTTGCTTTGAGAGTTCTTGAAATTATATCGACCATTTGTTGTTCATTAAAAATGACATCCTTTTTTATAAAGCATTTATGTTGAGATGGTCTCCAATAAAAATGCATTTCTAAGCGCATGATTCTTATTTATCATTCCTAATGTGAGCACAAGCTATGTAAACAAATACCTTTTACTTGTTGTGGTCTCTTGGTTATTCACATTATCTTTTTTGTGGGGTTTTGAACTCCATAAGACACTTATTTGTCAAATAGGTGATGGTATTGATTGTTCTTGTCCATATTTTTTTTGGTAGATATATGTTCTGATGTTTTAGATTCTATTTAATAAACCCATTTCAATTATTTAAATAGACTTCTTTTTATGATATTTGTGACCGTAGAACATAAATTAATGTTCTTTTCAATCATCTCGATTGTAATTTTAATTCATTAGATGAATTTTATTAGTTTATGAGATCGAATGATTCTGCAATTCGTTTGAAAAAGTGGATGATAACTATGTTTTGCTATATAATAGGGTTTTTAGGTTTTGGTTAGTTTTCTTGGTGACATTTTCCTCTAAGTTATAACAACAACAACAACAACAAAACCTTAATCCCACTACGTGGGGTCGGCTACATGAATCCTTTTTCTTCATTGCATCATATTTAGTATCATATTTTAATTTAGTTATAATAAATTAAGATTATTTTTTATACAATAAGCCCAAGTCTTCCTAAGTCTACCTCTGACTTTCTTAACACGTCGAATTTAAAACATCTACTCTCCTAATCGGATCATCAGATGGCCGACGCTTAATGTGACCAAACCATCTAAGACATCTTTCTCTAATTTTGTCCGTCACAGGAGCTACACCAACCCTATCACAAATATATTCATTTCGCATTTTGTCTCTAAGTGTAAAACCACTCATACACCTAGTCATTCTCATATGGGCAACACTTAACTTAATATTATGCTTCTCTTTTAAAGGCCAACATTCAACGCCATAAGTTATAAGAATAATTAATTTTTCTTTTATGGATTTTGTTGATCATGCTTATGATTTCGTATCTTAGGAATCATAAAAATGATCCAAACATACTCAATGCACCAAGTGCCTTTTTCACCAAAGGTTTTACCATGTTAAGCCTTTCAACTAAAATGTATCAATTCGTAATATTAATGCATGCTCTAAAATCTAAGTGGTTAATGATGTCTATTTGTATGATATCTTATGCAACTCTTTTATGAGAATCATTAT
>NEWO01000016.1:2218122-2240763 GCA_003013225.1 Phalaenopsis aphrodite
CACACACACACACACACACGTCCTCAAATTGTTAGACACATTAGAGTGGTTAAAGTCTCGTATAATAGCCACACACACACACACACACACACACAGATATATATATATATACAAAATAAATTTTTGACATATGCAAAATAATCCAAAATCTATATTTTCCTCATATTTTCTTACATTGAAAATCACTCAAATCAAATGATTTTCAAATCATGCACTATCTGTCTTCATCTATATTTCAATGAACATAAAGTAACCCAAAAAAAAAAAAAAAAGAAGAGATTTGATGCGTTTAATTTGCTCCATCCGAACCACTGACTTTCTGAAACAAATATAAATAATATATGTACTCAATATTTTGAAAATGAATGTGATTCAAAAACATTCAGCAAAACAGCCCTTTGGCAATTCTACAGAGCAAATATTTATAAAATTATCCTTAAATTTTAAAATTATTTTGAACAAACACAATGAAGATTTCTACATGTTCTCGGAACTTAAAATTAAAGCAACAATACAAAATGCAAATAAAAACTCAGGAGCATGAATTTGATTTGATAGAATGTCATACTCTGCAACTTGGAAGTCAAAACTGTAACAGGAAATTAATATGACTTTCCACAGTGGATTAAGCTCCCAGCCCCTAAGAAGAGCCCAAAAACTGCTGCGCTTCCCAGAGTTGTCCGGCCTATATGCCTGATCTTCAACAATCCTGGCACCTGTTTAACAGAATAAATCACATCCATGATTTCTAAAAAAAAAGGTGAAAAGAAATCTAAAAAATTTACCTATGGCTGGTTAAATAGGAGTTTATGAGCAAAATTTCAAATTACATGGGGACATAGGGGGGATGAATAAAAAGTGGGAATCATACAATATATATATGAGCCTGGGTGAATTGGGAAAACTCATAGTTAGATTGAAGTGAAGAAAAAATATGCTGATTAGTCACTCTTCAAATTGCACTGGGTTCCAGGTAAAAAACTAATTTGATGAGTAAATTTATCAATTAATATAAAATAATAGGGCCCATAGGTAAAAGATACAGTTTTAAGTAAACAATGTTTTTTGAACTTTACCAAACAGGTAATGCAGACAGTCAAGTAAAAAAGATCAAGTAAACTGATCTGCCGTTGTCTTTACAAAGTGTCAAAATAGTCGTCTAACAATTTTCCCCCGGTCATTTTAGTCCCGCGGTTTATAAATAGTCCTTTGACTATTTAGTCCTTTGACTCTTTTAATGAGGGCTAAAATAATAATTCAACCAATATTAAAAATCTAAGGACTAAATTGACACTTTTATAAACTCTGAGACTTAAAATAACACCTTGCAAAGAGTCAGAGGATTATTTTGACATTGTTCTCCATCTTTATATCTTCCTCGTCTATTTCAAATGGTAAGAAACTGATCTAGTAGATGTCGCATCTCTATTTTTTCGGCTCTCTTGGCAAGTTCTAAGTGGCATAAGTTTCACCTATCAACTATTTGTAGTCTATTAATAGAATATCTTTTGAAGCAAAAAAAGTTAGTCACATCTCCCTTGTTTCTCACTTCAAAAAAATCACCTCTCAACCCTTTGTCAATTTATTAATAACAATATCAAGTTATCTAACTTTAAATCTCCTTTATAAGCATATCTGCGATCAATAAAAAAACATATAAAGCACAATGTTGATCCTTGATGCAATCCTAAAATGATTGGAAATCCTTTAGGTAATTTCCAACTAAAAATATTAGTCAGTGCTTCATGAATCATGATACATATTTACACTAACTTTTCTTTTAAACATTATATCACATTTCATTATCCTAAGCAATCAATTCTCTTGGTTCTCAATCATATGCTTTTTCACTATTGATAAAGATCTTATAAAAGATTTTCCTAGCTTTCAAAAGTAATAAAGTATCCATATATAATTGTTTTGAAGAACAGTTGCAAATCTCAACAGCAACTTACCCTCCCTCTCATACCACTCCATTTATTACTAATCGCTATTCAGCAAACCAACTCAAGTTTGGGGTTATATATAATTTAAGAGTATTTACATAAATAGAGCACAATTCTTATGTATTGACATATCTCACACCTAAACTTTCATATACAGAAATAATACTGAAATCTTTAAAATCACATAAAAAATAGCACTATTACCACGTCTTGAAACTGAAATCCACCTATTCATGCATAGGTTTAAAGCACCAAACTGCTAGTATGTAAATATGAAAGTTTAGGCGTGAGATATGCAAAAATACATAAAAATTGTGTGCAATGTATGTAAATTTCCCTAAAATTTATGAATTGTGTGCAATTTCCATAAAAATTGTGTGCAATGCATTTTAGGGGGGGCCCTTTAGCTCACACTTCAATTTAAATTGCATAAATTATGCAGAATATTCCTCCACTGATAGCTTCTGGCGATATTGCGGGGTTAGGTACCGTCATTGCGAAGCTTTCTTCATTTTCTTCTAAGAAGTGATTTTATCCCATCCTTCTCTCCGTCTCTCCATTTTTATGTTCTCTTACCACAAAGAAGCATTCTTTTTGAGGCATAAGGTCTCCTTTTGTTTTTAGTACTCACTAAATTTTCGATTAGTGAATTTCCATATGTTATTATCACTTTCCGGTAATGGAAAGTGAAAACCTTCTTCGTTTTTTATCATTTTTATTTTAATTCTTTTGAGCAACCTCAAATTGCTTTTACAATGTGTTTGCCAATATCATAGCTAGAGAAAACATAATCACAAATCATTAATTAACTATAATAGGCTATGCGCTTAGCCAAATATCAAACTCTATGGCCATATTTCTTTTATAAGTCCATGCTTATTCAATGAAAGCGGGAATGATCAAGTTGCCATGTTATTGTTTTTTGACTAGTAATTTCAACTCTAGATCATCGCATACCTACCCATTAATTACTTAAATTAATCTAAAAAACTACCTACCCCATCAATGTCACATATATCAAAGGCTTGTGTGAAAAATTTTAGAAAGGAGAGTAAAGCATAAATGAAAAAAAGATATCCTTTTATGAATGAGTGATGCCTCAAAATATTACTGACGAGAGAGCCCTCTAATTTTTTGGGGTTTGAATTCTCATGAATTTCATGCATTTACTTCTTAGGAATATAATTCATCTTTCTATCCCTATTCATTCATATTTTTGATTTTGCGGACTACATCAGTAAATATCATCTATATCGTAGATCCTATATAATATGCCGATGTGTAACTGGTTTCAAGTATCTACTTTTTATCCACTATCAAACTCCCTTTCGGATCACTATTGCTTTCATCTCCTGCTCTGAAGATAAAAAACCATCATAGTATGAGAACGATCCACCAGCTAAACTACATTTTAATTGCATTATTTACGGGAAAACTATGTTAATGTTGATTACATTTTTTAAAAAATTGATCACAATACCCCTTGCTCATAATTCTTTAAGTTATTCCTGGATTTAAGTATATCCTGCTCCACCAAAAGAACTTTTAAATGTAGCTTAGCAGTCTGACAAGATTAACCAAAACCCTTTGGCCAGATGGATTGGCCACTCAGATCCAAAAATATCATAAAACGCATCAGATAGAGAAAAAAAAGGCTGAATAACTCCAGCCATTGACCTGATAAATTCACCAATTTTATTTCTTTTTCTTCATCTATGTCTTCACGGAAGAGAAACATCTGTTTCATCAAAGACTGTAATTTAGACTGCACTGGCAATTTGAAGATATTGCCTAAACAAAAATATATGCATGCCTTTGATAAAATACCATTTGATAGAAGGACCTTGACTTTTCTTTTATTGCAGATTCAAGGCAAAAATAATTGAAACGCTTTACTTAACAGAAAAGGCAAGAAATTCCCATGTTTTGCAATTATAATCATCCGGATCAATGTTATTACAACAAATAATCAACAAACAAAAATGCTGAAATAAAATTCTGCAATGACAAATTCAAGTTACCTTATATCTAATAGCCTCGTACGTTCCATACACAGCACCTACAAGACCATATAAAATAAATACTTAGACATCAACGTTATATGCAACCTTGTAAAACTAAATTTGCTAGTATTACATACAAAAAAGATAAGAAAAAGGAATGAACATGAGTGGGGATAGCAAATTGCTCAATGTGGATGATCGAGCAAAATGGTGCTAGTAGTTCACAACTGGGATTTCAAGATTTACCCAAAATTTAGAAAGGGTAAAGTTTATGTATTGTACATGATTGCTAGAGAATTCAAGTAAAACTTTCATATCATACATATGGATTTTCTCAAACCTAAAGGGCCATAACCACCCAAGCTATCCTCTGGTTTCACAATTGAGTGCAATAAATAATTAGTGAATGAAATCATTAATCAATTTCATTGCAACAAATTGAGACCCTTATATGTTGAACTCACAAAAACCATTCTAGTGAAAGAATTCCAAGGTCTATAACAGAAAAAGAAAACACAATGCGCTAAGTGGTCAAGTGGCCATGAAAGCTCATCATACAGTGATATCTTAGCCAAAAATTATAATTAAACGAATACAAGTTATACTTTTTGGAAAATAAAAAGACGGTGGTATCTGCATGTTGGTATGGAAAAAAAAAAAAGATAAACATAAACTATGTTTTTCTTTTTTTGAATGAATGTTGGGACAGAGCTAGACATTTCAATTAGCATATCATAAATTTCATTCAGAAGAGGTTCTTCTTTAAGATATATCAATTATTAACATATAGGCAACAAGCAAATACAATATTAAAAAGCTTAAGCAACAATCTAAGTTAAATTTATTTCTACAAATAGAAGCATACAAAACTAAAATGACTGAAATTATATTTTCTATTATCTAAATAAATATGCTTAGATATCTCTGGCTGTTAAAGATGTGCGCAGCTTGAATTAGATAAAAAATTTCAATGTTGAACTCATGTTTCAATTTGATTGCAGAGAAAAACATTTGTCTCACAACAAACTAAATGACTTTAAGAAAGAAGGAAGTCTTTCACTAATCAATCCAAACAAAAAGTAAAAACAGGACAGAGTGTGCATTAAAAACTAAATAACTAACCACTGTGAAATTAATCATGAACTTCATAATTTCTTGATTGTAGTTTAAAAATACTTTCTGGTAACTAAAAACCTCTCAACCAATTTACACTTTCCAGAAACCCATTTGCCTTTCTTTAGATTTATGTTTTTTCAAACAAAAACCCATCAATCAACTACATTTCTTCATAAGAACCTAACATTGGATACATAACTTAGATTAAATCAACACAATAGAGGAATAGAATATGCAAAACTAAAAGCTGCTGAATTCAACAATCAGAGCACTTGATATATCAAAGATCTCATAAGCTTTGCACCATCTCAGAAACTTGGTGGAGTAGAATCGGATCGAGCTGAATGATTAGTGATTTGGGACGACAAAAGAACCTCAAAACAGAATAAAGAGGGAAAGAGGAAGAAAGACGAATGATCAGCATACCGACAGCTCCGCCGACGGCGCCGCCAACTGCAGCGCCGGCGGCGATGCGCGCCATACAGCTATCTCTCGCCATTTACGGTAGACGATGACGAGTTGGGGCCAGAGTTGGTCAGGGTTTATGCTCTCGATCGAATATTTTTTTTTAAAAAGTAATAAAAGGTGTTAAAATAGAGCTGATTTTTTAAATTTAGCATTTTAATCTAAAAATTTATGAAAATGTTACTTTCATTCATTTTTAAGAATTTGAAGATTAATTTGACAATTTTATAAATTATTACTTTTTAATAGCTATGAAAAATATTTGAGGCGCGGTATTTAGGGGTGTAAACGAGCCGAACACGAGCGAGCCATGCTCAGCTCGTGTTCGGCTCGTTTATATTTCGAGCTCAAAAAGAGTGTTCGTGTTCGGCTCGTTTGCTTAACGAGCCGAACACGAGCTGTTCACGAACAAAGAGTCATTTTAACAATCATAATCATGTAGTCATAAGACATGAAGAGTTTGAGCAAGATTTAAAAATTATTATTTATATTAATACATCATTTGAATCTAATTTAATAATTTTTACTCTATTTTCTTAATCAATATTTTAATTGATTATAAATCTTCGTAGCCTTGTAGTCAATTAGATTTTTTTAAAAAATACTACTTTATATATAAATATATATATAAACTTGATGAGTAGTATTTCGAGCCAAAACGAGCCGAGCACGAACGAACTCATCTTAGTTCGTGTTCGGCTCGTTAACTTATCGAACAAAATTAATGAGCCGAAAACGAGCTTCTTAACGAGCCGAACACGAGTTGTTCGCGAACAACGAGCCGTTTTGACAGCCCTAGCGGTATTACAAGCGATTATGAAAGCAATCGATAAGATTATTCAAAGTTGCTATCAAATAAATTTTAAAATTTTTAAAGCTTTTTTATCAAGGATAAAATATAAATTTTAATTGGTTATTCATATTAAACTAGTTTAAAATAAATTTAATAAATTAGTTTAATCAAATTTTAAGCAATATAAGCTGAATTATAGTATAAGAAAATAATATTTAAAAAAAAATCGGATATATATATATATATATATATATATATATATATATATATATATATATATATATATATATATATATATATATATAATATTTTTATTTTTTTAAAAAGGAAATTGAGATTTGGCAGAGACCCAAATACCAATTTCCCATGCGTTGGGCAATATTATGTGAGCCCGGGTCATGTGTCTAAATATTCGAGCAATTGCTGGGGCCACTTAGCTAGCCATTGTTGGGGCCACTGGCAGCAATATCGTGGTGGGGACTACTACACCTCGAGGTTTACATACCCTGCTGATTGGGGACCTGCTGGATAGCCCGTTTGTTCGGGCTTAGGGGTTGGTTGAGCTGTAGTTTTTTGGCAATCTTGTTTTTTTATTTGTGAGGCTAAAGTTCGGTGTTGTGCTTTCTGTGGTGAGGAAATTCTGAGGTGGGGCTCTGCGGTATTGACCTTATCTGAAATTGGTCTTAGTTGTTCTTCTTTTAATTTAGATATTGACCACCCAGTACGTTGGTGTTGGATGGATACTTTTGTTTTGTCAGGAAGGCCTCTCGATTATTCTTGCTTTGCAGATTTGGTTTTAGGGTTGGTGCAGGTTACTATTTTTGGGATGCTGGATCTTCTCACCTCGGATGCGTACTGTTTCAGAACCTCAACGCTTGCTGAAGATCAATGGTTTAGAGCGACGCTCTTTTTAGGTGCACCTGTCTTTTTTAGATTTCTTTGGCCTCAGTTTTGATGTATTTTGCTCATCGAGATATAGTTTCTTTTGGAGTATACATTCATTTTTTGTCTATTGGTATACTCTTTTTTTTTATCTTTTTGGGTTGAATTGTATTGTGGTAGAGGAACCCCCTATGAGTGTGTAATGTACTTGTTTTCTTAATTAGTTCGGGAGATCCTCTCCCTAACATTTTTGTCGTACTCAACTTTTATAATTAACACGTAGGGAGCCGAATAACGCTCCTCTCTCTCTATCTATAGTGATGCTTAATTATGATTAAAATTAATATAATCTACATGCGTAAGATACGGAGACAAAATTTATAATATAACATAAATATTAAATTAATATGTACAATGAGAGTTCGACTACATAAATCTCAAAGAGATCTAGCAATCCAGAAGACAATAAAGTAAAACTAAAGAGGGCCCCACAACAAAAAAAATCAGGAAACACATTTATTTAACCTAACGCGGCAGTCCGAAACAAAGTCAAGGCCAAAGCAAACTAGATGCAGCCATCTGAGCCAGAGTCCGTAAGACTAAAGATCCAAATGGTCCCCAACCCGTCAGACCAAGGCATGATAGATAGACATGCAAACCAACTACCATAGGAAAGTCTATCACAATCGTCAATCAACCTTTCGGTAGACCGAACTTGAGGAAAGACTCAGCTCCTTAGTAACATCAATCATCCCTCCGACTCTCCATTTTGGGGGATGAGCTACCTATCAGGTTATGATGACTCGCCATATGCCTGATAACTCATCATCACTTACCCGATAGAAGCTTCTCACTAAGGACCAAAAGGTTGACAGAAATGTTGGATTAGCTGATAAAAAAAGCCTAGCCAATTGAGTTAGTCCTGTCCACCCGAAAGCAATTGAAGGCCAAGCAACAACCTCTACTCAATCGATTGAAAAGAACCTACCGAACAGAGATCCAACGAGCTCAACCAATCGAGTTAAAGGGCAGCCGAGCCATAGCTCATACATGTAAAATACATAAAATATCTTATATCACCCTCATTAAAGTAGGGACACACGATTAACTTCACATATTAGACCCTCTCATGTATAAATAGGAGGATTATTTTATGTGAAAAGGTCAATGGAAAAAGACTCTCTACTGTTCATTATTGCACATCTCTTTCTCTCTCTCTCTCTCTCAATCTAACTCTTAAGGTATTATTGATGAACAAATCATGATTCAACATAATAATATATCTGATTCATTTTTAATTAAAATAACTATATTCGTATTACATGATTAGTCATCAACAACCGTTTAAGTTTGTTTAATTAAATTTCAAAATTATGTCATATTTCACCATATAATTTATATTAATATTAAAAATGAATTCGTTAATTCTAGAAAACATCTAGCTTTTCATATTCTTTATAACTATGCCTTAAAAGTTAAATGACAATTTCATATACAATTAATAATGCCCACTCCTAAACCACTTCAATTTTCTTGTCATTCTTTTTTTTTTTCTTTTCTTCTTTTTTTTTTGCAAGTAAAAATATTTGATAGACTCATCAAAAAATTATTATTTTTTCATGCTCATTGAAACTAATTATATTATTTTTTTAACTTTTCCATGCATATTTTCAGTTAAATTTGGATCATAATTGTATACAAGAAAATATCAGCACGAATCTAAAAGGGATCAGATGATCCGAGGAGACTCTTGTTTCTGATCAATATTCCATGCTAAAGGTTATTAAACGATCAATTAACTCAGCCCGCTTACCCAGAACACAAAAATCCAATCAAATCTGGACGATCTGTTGAATCAAACGACCTCATAATCGACCAGGAACAAGGCAACCGGTAGTTAGAAGTAATATCAATTTAGTTATACATTTTGTCCAATGGACGCTACCATTTGTAAAAGTGGTGCCCATTCAGTTATTAATATTAAAGAATTAGTTAAATTAACTGCCCAAGACTAGAGAAATGATATGGAATACAAATTAATCGTGAAAATAAAAAGGGTGATATTGTCTACTTATGATTATAAATAGGGGCTATTTTATGAATAAAGGTTATACTCTCAATTTCTAAAATTTAGCTTTGTCTTGTGTTTTCCCCCTTTATCGTTTTATTTTGTGCTCCAAAGTCTCGAGGCATGCCTACTATGACATTTTAGGATTTAACATCCTAAACGAATGTGTTGTGAGGGTGGATATGCTACAGACGAGAAAAAAAAAGGCATATACTAGCCGGAGAGACACAACGACAATGAAATCCACTCGAGAGTTCTACAACAACAAATTCAACAACAAATGTATGACTTACAAAATCAGATGTTCAGTCGGTTTAATGCCCTCCAAGAGGCAATTACGCAAATGCAAGACCAACCACTTTCCCCAACAACAAAATTTTGAGGAACTCAACCTTGCAGGGAGCAAACCCGAGAGGAACCACTAGTTCTAAGTGGTCGGAGAGTGATTCCAACAGTCAACGAGCAGGAAAATTCCCAGCTTGAGGATGATGGGTCTGCATTAGTAAAGAGGAACCATAACTAGTTGACGCAAGACGAGGCACCACTTGAGCCAAAAAAAAACATTTTTTTGGTAGATTCAAGAAGATGAACCACCAACAAAATTTTGGCCTCCACATTTGGACTCTTATAATGGAAAGAGTGATCCGACCACTTACGTTGCGTCATTTGAATTAGCGATTGGAATGTTGCAGATCAATGATGCCATAAAGTGTTGACTGTTTTTAACCACCCTTAAGGAGATGACTTTTCGGTGGTTCAATAACATGCCGCCATAGACTGTATCTACTGAGTTCAAGAAAGTGTGCGTGGCTCACTTCGCTAGCATCCAAAAACCAAAGAAAAAAGTTCCAGGCCTTGTTATTGCTCAAGCCGGGAGAGATCGAAAGCCTTTGTTCTTACATCACTCGTTTCCATAAGGAAATGTTGAAAGTCCAATACTTATGCCTAGTCATCCCACCAACTGGCTTGCCACAGGGAGTGAGAGCAGCTCGCTTCAAATTCGATTTCGATTTGTAGGAACCCAAAACGTTGGTTGAATTGATTGAGATCAACAACAATAAAATGCCCACCAAGAAGAAGGCAAAGGGCCACCCGAAAAAAAAAAAAAAAAAAAACCGAAAAAAAAACAAAAAAAAAAGGCTGCTTAGAGCAAAAGGTGCAAGGTGAGCAACCAACAGCCTTCCGCTCACGCAAAATATGAGGACGGTCAGAATCGTAGAGGAGAGCAGAGAGGGACTAACAATTAGAGGGGCCAAGCTCAGTACTATGAGCGACCGCACGTGCACCAGGAGATGAAAGGAATGATCCCACTCAGGGTTTCGATGGCTAAATTTGTGGAACCTTTCTATAATAAGAAGTATTTTATGAAGCCAGTACCGACAAGAACCAGAGCTTCCCTCCGGAAACCCAACAAGTACTGTCAGTATTATCAAGACCACAACCACGATACCGAAGAATGTCGACTTATAAGAAATCCAGAGGAGGACTTGATCTGCGCTAGAAAATTGAAGGAATTCATTCTAGTTGGAGCAAACAATGAAGAAGAATTGGGCGAGCCAGTACGAGCACCTTAATGCACGTTGTGGGATTATTCCAACTATCTTTGGTGGGAGGAAATTATCTTGTTGGGCTAATCAGAAAAGGCTCCAATCAGGAGAGGTGCTCACCGTCGGCTCTATCAAAAAATAAAATCATTTGCCTATCTTTACTGATGGGGATTTGTTGCCGAAACGAAATCCACATAATGATGTCATTCTTGTCACGACGCTCATAAATAACTTCCAGGTTGGTAATTTTCTTATTGATATCAGAAGTTCTGTCAATATTCTTTTCAAAATAATGTTAGACAAGATTGAGTTAAAGACCAGCTGGTTGTTAGCACAGATCAGACCGATATTCAACTTTTCTGGTGAACGAAAAGAAGCCCTGGGCGTTGTAGCGCTATGCATCTCCCTGGGCGAGTAAAAGAAACAGTTCAACAGTGCTAAGAACTTCTTAGTGGTCGAATCACCTCCGAGGTAAAATACCATTTTTGGCTGACCATTGCTAAATAGCTATCGGGCAGCTGCCTCGAATTATCATGTGGTTGTCAAATTTCTGGCCGGTGGAGAAGTCATCACAGTTTGAGAAAATTTGGAGCAATCCCAAAGAAGTTGTCTACAAGCTGTCACCAGCGTGCAGCAAAATCCACTCAATATACAAGTCTGAGAGGAAGCGGAGTTCAAGACCAAAGAGACCATCCTTGAAATAACAACGTCAACTGATGACAAGAATAATTTTTTTTCTAATAAGTGATCATTTTGATGCAGATACTAAAACAAGCTAATCCAATCTCTTGGCAAACATCAAGATCTCTTTAACTGGACTGTAGCAAAAATGGTCGGAATGCCGATCGATGTGGCATGCCATCATTTGAACATTAATCCATTAGCCCGACCGATGCAGCAGAAAATTCGATCGTTTGCAAGAACCCTGTAGATCTGATCGTTGAAAAAGTGAGGAAGCCGAAGGAGGTTGGTTATATCAGAGAGGTCCATGACAAGTGAAGGATGTGTGTGCATTTTATGAGCTATTGACATGAATTTTTGATGACTCAAGTGTAGGGTGTTCACTTGCATGGCTCAGGGTGTTCTAAGGTTCATTTGTAGTATCTAGTAGCTCAAGAAACCCACTCGGGACCTTTTGACACTTGTTTGGGGCAAGTAGCTAGGTTCAGTAGTGATTCAACCCTACTCGAGAAAATTTACTTCGTCAAGCATGTCTAGGACGTGAGGTGTGGTTGTTGCCTAATTTAATGATTAAAAGTCATCACACATCCATTCAAAACCTCCCACAACCATAGGAAGTCATGAAATCCACCTACTTGCGCTACGGAAAAATTAGGGTTCGGGACACCCTATCTGCGCCACTGTTTAGAATGACCGTTGACAACAATTTATCCAGTGAATGACCGATGAGAATACTTTATTTTGAAGTTATGAGCCTATATTTCACTCACATGGAGTGTTCCATAGCTTCCGAGTAAAAAAAAATCTTTCGTCAGACGGTCTTAGTGAAAATTATAGTTTTGAGCTATACTGATCCCCCGGGGCTGACCCCGAGGACACACACACCCAAAATACCCTTTTGGGCCGTCGAGTCCAAGCCCCCGTAGGTCTACCACATGATTTGAAAATTTGGCACAGACCTGACATCTAATCGCCGTAGAAACAGGGCACCAAGCCCCCAAATCAGGTTTTTCCGAGAGCATAGCACTGCCTGGGTGGCACCAAGGCCCCAATATGCTTAGCTGGCGCCTTGGAGCTAGAGTGAGTGACGCCTAGGCGGTGGCCACCTTTCAGGTGTGATTTCGGGTCATTTTTTACATTGTTTTGAAGCCATGAGTAACCAGGGGGTGAAATTTCCCCTTTTGCCCTCTTTTATGGGGCATTTTGGTCATTTCTAAAGGGGAGAGGGGTTTAACCTAACCCCTAACTCTCATCTTCGCGAGCTCCCTATTCCCCCGATCAAGGGGTTTCACTCCGTCTCCTCCTCCTTCGGTTAGGGTTAGAGGGAGAGCTCTTAGAGGAGGGGTTTTTTGGAGGCCTTGTGAGGCTTTAGAGGTGCTTGGGAGTGAGCCTTTCCGAGAGAAAGCAAGCGGAGGGGTTTTTTGCCCCTAGTGTGTGTTGTTTTTTTGCCTGTTTTATGTTAATTTAAATCCACAGTAACAGTGTCAAGAATTTGACTCGTCCCAAAATTACACATTAATTTAGCTTTTCAAAAATATAACAAACAAGTTGACCCAATTTATATTAAGTATTTAATGTGCAAAATAGAAATGTTATATAAAATATATAAAATAGTTTACACATTAGGAGTTCTACCCAAGTGCCCGTATCGCTTCAAGTAATATTGGACTTTCTTTAAAAACCCCAGTATCGATCCCATGAAGAAGCGAGGTAAGAAATCCCTTAGGCTAATTTTAGTCTACTACTATAAACAATTAGTTTAGAAGGTTGATTAAAGTGGTTTTAATGTATGTAAATGAAACTAAGTTTACTAAATTAATTTTTTAACTTTAAAGTTAAATTTACTAAGACTAAACAAAGTTTTGTGAAGAAAAGTTCAAATTTAAGATAGTATTCTTCCCACAATAATGAGTATGATAAAATGAGATGAGATAAATTGTTTAAATATGTATTGTGCCAAATAGAGGCAATTTAATTCATTATCCTGATTCAGTGTTATAGAGAATCATTGGCTAATCTCAGGTTTAGTCCTCAAAATCTATGGCTAGGCTAGGAGAATATTGGCTCCCACTCCAGAGCTCCCACTTCCCTTCCCTTGAAGGCTAACACTAGCTTTAGTTCTTAAACTCTAAAGCCAAATTGGGGACTTTAGTCTGTCACTCTAAAATCTCCAATTATATGCCCAACAATGTTTATTTTCCTATTTATTTGCACTTAATTCCATGAACAAAATACTCCTCCATGAAATTAAATGTGATTGTCACTCTGTTGTAGAACTCAAATTCCATTTCCCGGATCATATATTTCACAACAAATTTTAACATTTCAATTTGTCAGATCAAAAAGTAAATTAAGAACGGAGTGGAAAAACCATCACAATTTATTTTATATTTTAAAATGACACATCCAAATTATCTCTTCATTTCACCATATCTCTGAGTAGGGAGAAATATAAAGAAAACTACTCAAAACTCATGAGAAAGATAGGACAAAACACAGATTTTATATAAAAAAAATAAGTTTACAAAATAAAGAAATGAAAGAACACAACTTATCTTAGACTCCTCTTCAAGCAAATCCCTAGAAGTTCCCTTGTAGCACTTCTCTCTTTACAATCAACACTAAATTCTCTTTTAGAAGTATAATGAAGAAGAAAACTCTCACATTCCTTCCCCTCTTATAATTCTTCAAGAAAATCATCTCCACACACAAGAATTTACTCTACAATACACTCACACACACTCACGCACACACACACAAACCCCCACACACCATGAGAGGCGTCAAACCCTCTTTTTTAAAGAGACACCAACTCCCTCCTTTTTCCGAAGAGACAAATCTATTCATCCAAAAGACATGTCTCTTTATTCAAGAGCCTTCTCCAAGTGTCTAGATACATTGAATCACTTCATGAGGTGTTTGAATCACTTGGGAGCTTCCTAAAACATCAAAATCCGCCAAAAATGGGTCCACAATAGTCCCGGGCGTTGTTGGCGTCGGTCTGGGCGCCATCAGCGCCACTTTTCATCGCTTCTCTGGACTCGGGCGTCGTCGGCGCCGGTTTAGGCGTTTCGATGCTAGTCTGGATCAGCTCCACTGTTTCGCTCCGTTTGGCTCTGTTTTAGCTCTGTTTTGCCTCATTTCAGTTGTGCTTCGTTCCTAACAAATAGACCTACAAAATAAACATGAAAATAACCTCTCTTTAAAGTTTAATTTCATTAAAAAATGTGTGAGAAGTGTAAATGATTAATCATAGAAAGACATATTGAAATGTGTCAGGACATAATTTTCTTTCTTGCTAGTTTTTGCTTCAAATTGCACTGTTTCTGCTTCTTTTTCTTCAAAACTCCATTTATTGTCCCTGAAACAAAAAAATATGTAAAATACATTCCTTTAAAGTGTAATATAATTTAAAATCATTAAAATTGAGCATAAAATATATATGAAAAAGTAATTATTTTTTAGGTGTATCATCTCCTCGGCATACCATTTTATTTGGGCCACTGTTGCCACGACATGCCCACCTCCGGGTCACTGCCTCCTCAACATATCCTTTTGTTTGGGTCGTTGTCATCACGACATGCCCATCTCTGGGTCACTGCCCCATCAACATACCCTTTTGTTCGAGTCATTGTCGTCACGACATGCTCACCTCCAGGTCACTGCCTCTTCGGCATACCCTTTTTTCTAGGTCGTTACCGCCATGGCATACCTACTTCCGGATCACTGCCTCCTCGACATATCCATCTTTTGGGCCACTTCCTTCACAGCATGACCGTCCTTTTTGAGTCACTGCCTTCGTGACATACTGAACCTCACCACTTTGGAGAACTCCTGTCATATGTTTGTTGCATATCCTGAATGTTTGTATGAGTGCTCGGTGAGTGCCTCTCACGTAAATAATGAATTGTTTTCATAGGTATCATTTTACGCGATGCAAACTCACTTATAGTTGGTGTCTGCTGGTCGCATGACACCCTGGGTTCCTCGGGCAGGCATAATTCCTCTTCATAAGTAGTTTATTTTACCGATATATCTCGTTACTGTGTGTCATGTTGCATGTAGCATCCTTGCACTCATTTGTATGATGTGTCTTCACCCTTTTGGGCACTTGTAGTGGTTGTTTCGTACTTCGGTCGAACAATCACAATGTGGGCTTCTTGCATGACTGTATGCTTGTCCATTCACCTAGATGATAGTCCTACCCATTAGAAGTGTGACCAGTTTGTTGGTCGTGATACTTAAACGAGTGTTGCCTATGAGGATTCCTCCACGAGCAGTGTAAGTTTCAGTATCACGAGCAACAAATATGTATGACTTTGCTAAGTATCCAAGGGCTCTAAAGTGCATCATGTACGTCATGGACCCGCATCGTAGGTTTGATATTTTAAAAGTATGAAAAATGAATATTTTTATTACTTATGTATTATCTGCCATACTTTTTAAAGTATATATACACTAAACCATATGTGAATCCACCTCTTTTAAAATGTCACCCACTTTCTCGTGTGCTTTAGATCCTTAGGATCTTCACAGGGCCGACGTGGCAACCCTATCAAAGTCATATGGTAGCCAAAGACTTAACCCTATTAAATTAGGTGTTATGTTAGACCACTTTTTGTTAGATGATGTGCTAGGCTAGGATCTAGGGTGCTAAGTAGTCTTTTTTATGCCTTACTATTGTTTATTGTTGGATTGGTTGTTCTAGATAGACATCCTTCTTTTGCTTTATGCTTTTGGTGTGCCTGCATGCTTGATATGCATGATAGCATGCTAATGAGCCTTTCTGCAGGGAGTCGTGCCTTTATATGCACACACACAGGTACATAAAAGAGCGAGCATGTAATGATTTCTAATGTTTGCAGGTGTTGCTTAGCTCCCCCACCAGACACAACTCATTATGCATTGTATGGATTTCCTCGCTAACACTTGTTTCATGCAGGTCAAGTCCTTTTTTTAGTTTTCTTATATACTTTTTGAGTCCTTGGAGAGGCCAATAATAGAAATAAGATACGAGCACAAGTTTCAAGATGCTTTGATGCGGGAACCATGTGACGAGGACTAGGAGGAGATGCTCATGTCCTGTATCTTAATTCTTCATTTCATATTGATATATATAATTTGGACCGGACATGTATATGTGAAGTCCGACAACTCATTTTTTTTCTAGGATATGTTGTCGACCCAACAGTATCGGCGATTCATATTATTTGATTTTGGCTTGTTTTATTTTATGCATTGTTGCATGCTTGGTTATTTTCCTTATTTATTTCTGTGATTTGTCTGGGAATGAAGATGCAATATAGACTCTTTTGGACTTAAAATTTTAATTTTTCTACAAAATCCTAAATAAAATATTTAAAACAATTAAAATTTTGGATTAAAATAATCAAGACTTTAAAATTTGCACTTTTATTTTTCTGCATGGTCTTCGGGTCGATTTTAAAATGAGCTGCATGAATGGTCATCTCCACAGTCATATTAATAGGGCCTCCACAATAATTAAGGACCATTTTAGACAATTGCATTCATATTTACATGTCCCGCTTCTCCAATCCAACTGACACATCATACCTTTTCCTATATATGTGGTTATCTAGTGCAACCCAACTCAGATGGGGTGTAAGTCCTTTTGTTGAGAGTATTTATAGCATTGTCGTTGAACCTCCAATTCTCTCCAGTTCCTGAGGCACTTTGCTACTTTGGCAGATATAAGTCCCACATCTTGGAGTTCCGGTTTGTAGTCATATGATAAAGTTCCATTTCTTTGAGCTTAGAGCTACCGAGATTCCCCATGGAAGATGCAATTCACGGATTGCTGAGCGGGGATCTCAGGACGTGTTGGGTTGAATTCCTTCACGACCAGGTGAACTTAGGGTCTTAGTGGCTCGGGATGATGGGTCTGTAGTACTCTGATTCAACTACCTCTACCTCATAGGATTACTCTAAATTTCTTATTGTTGAGCCCCTTTGAACACTGTCACTCCTCTTGATGACCCGATGCCGATGAGTTGTCGCCCTTTTGGGATACAATGATTTGTCCTATACCCTTATGACCCAAAAGTGCTTTGACATATCGGGATATCCTCGTCAAGATGATTAAGGTTATTATGTGGGCTTCGAATGCCGATGAGCCCCTACCCATTTGAGATGTGAGAGATTCACTCTCTGCTCTATGGCTTGACGAGAACCTTGAAGCATCGGACATTCGCACACGGAATAAACTTCATTTGATGACCTATTTCCCCACGTCCATGATAATATAAAGCAAGATCCCTTTTATGAAGAGTATTTTTGGGTATCCCTTAGGATGTAATTAACTAGTATGAACATGTTTCTTTGGGAGTGCTCTTAACCCTAAAACATGTACATACACCTGACTCTCTGCTTATGGTTAGTCCACATGGTATTCTTTCACGGATATTGGTCCAAGATGTCGCCCAATCTAATTTGGGCGGACATTCGCCACATGTAGGCTCTCCACGATTTTCTTTTCCCTTCTTATTTGATTCCTCTCCTCTTCGCAACACTGATCTGATTCGAGAGACAGATTTATTCGAATAAGTGAAGTATACAACAATCGACAAGTTGGTGACACTTTTAAAAATAAAAAAGAGAAAAATGAAGCAAAAGAAATCTGGCAACTCCGTTGAGGAAAAGTTTCTCTCTCAATACTTGGAGTTTCATTTTTTTTATTATAATCTCGTTATTTATACTATGAGTTTCACTCATATTATCGTGACCAGATTTTCTTCCTTCAAGTCACAGCTAAGCCTTTTGTGAGAGCTTGGTTTTCAGTTCATGCGTGGGTTGCTAGGGGTAGCAACTCGATCCATTTGTCCTTTCTCTCACCCTCGATAGTTTGGTTGTTGCATTATCGTGTGCACCGCTGTCATTGTACCTTGTGATTTGTTTATTAACCTTCTCATGTTTCTAGTCATTGTCTATTTTTGCCCCACACCGCGCAAGAGCAAAAAGATGGTCACGGTTGCTAATGATGAGGGGAACTCATTTTCCCTCTCCCTAAGCCTTTCTTATTAAGGAAAGTGTGGGGTGAAGCGTCAATAACCTACATGAGAGCTTTCCCCTTTTTCTCTTTGTTGGAGGATTATGAATATTTTTTGGAAGGGGGAAGAGGAACTAATTCTATAGCAGGATCTGCACTTCTTCCGGAGGAGGACCCCGATAGATTAATGGGAAAGTGATGGCAGGCTTCGACCCATGCGAATAAATTAACGAGAAATTTTTGGGATGATGGTCAGTTGGTTGTAATGAGGATGGATGTGCACTGCTCGGAAGATGGGATGGTGGATGTTCCCTCTTTTTCCCCAAGAAGCCTCGGCCTCAAAAGCAGTCGATCCCAAGTAAGATGATGTCTCAGGGGTCATACCTACACCCGGTGGGAAATATTTTAGGTTTTCCTGCAATAATAGTAATCACCTCGGTTGATACTTTTTGTATCACAATGGTCATTTCTGACTTGAAGGAAATAAAAATATGCATCAGTAGTATCGGCTCCTGTGGTGACCACCTTCCAAGTTCTCCTTTGGTTTGCCCCCGCTTTAAGAGAGCAAGCTTACCCTTTAGTTTCCTCTTGAACGCTTTCTCCTCCACTTACTTCACAAGGGAAGCTTATTTGTCATCTGAGGCTCTCCATAGTTCTTCAATCATTCAACCAAATTTATCCGGTTGTAAAACCCTGTCAATAAATCTTCGATTGGTGTACCAAAGGATAGCTAACAGATGCATTTTGATCTTTTCCTTGTCAGCCACGAGATAGTTCAGAAGCGTCTTGGTCTTGATCACCGACACATCCCAAGGGGTGACTAATCCCTTAGCCCTTGGTGCAAGATTTGACTAGAAATTGTTCCTTCCAATCTTTTATTTTGTTCTCCAACCCGAGGAGTTGGAGTTTGCAACCGGCGAAAAACTGTGTGAGCCCTTCCTTGTCAATCTTGAATGAAGGAATAGTTGAACATGTCTGTTGACCAAGGGATAGTCGATCAGTGGGGAAAAATAATGAACGTCATGATCTCAATGATCAAATTTGGCACGACTTGAACCATATTCATCTCATATTGATTTAAAATGCCCTTTAACTCGGTGTAAAGTGGAAGTCGCGGGCCTCATCGAAATTGATCCCGGTAGAACACCAGGTCATTTCCGAAGTTGTTTGTCACTCAGTTACACCTCCCATGGCCTGAAGCATAATTGTCTTATCAAAAACAAATTTCATTAGCTTCTGCATATCTTCCTCAGTCAGTACAGAAGCCTCCGTTGTAGGGTAGGTAGGTGTCGAAACTCTAGGAGAATACTTACGAGCCATAAAGAGAAAAGGGGAGAGAGAAAATCACAAAAAATTTTGGAAAAAGTTTCAACCCTAGCATGCCACGATCTATTTATAAGGCAGGGAGCGAGAGTCGAAGTGTCCGGAGGCCATCATTCCAAATATCTCGATATTCAAAAAGAGGTCACACCACATCAACTCAAATATAAAAATAAATATAAATTATAATAGAAATTCATTTCATTTAAAAATAAAAGGAACAATTACATGGAATATTAAAAAAGAAAATATTTAATAAAGGAGTCCTCAGCCACTTGAGTCGAGACATATCCCCGACTAAGTAACCACTTAAACAAAAGACAGACATCAAACCTCCTGAGATAATTGCCCCGATCGATTTCTTGTTGAGTCCGACCAACTTGCAATTCAGCCTGGAGAGCCACCACCTCATTGTGAAGAATCTATATCTCTGCTTCCATCCTCAGCTCAAACCTACAGATCCTGAGCGACATCATTATCCGGTCCTCTGGTCGTGCTTTCAAAAGAGTATGCCATTTTATTCACTCTATGTGTTAGTGATCCGAAAGACTGTTGTTGACCGCCATCCACCCCTTGCGAAGTATTGAAAAGATCGGCTAGCCGATTGCTCACGTTGCAGGTCAGCGGTTAGTTCTCTCCGGTCATCTGGTGAAGCACAACTGCTATTATAGGTTCAACAATAACAACAACTGGCCCCAACATGGGAGCACTTACTTTCCACACTTCAAGTGGAGAAGCATCAGAAGTCACTGTTGTATTAAGTTGTTCGAGGACACCAGCCGCTTATTGCATGATCGAGCCTGCCTAACAAACCTCTTCTACGATGATCGAAACAAGATACGTGAGTGAAGCCGAAAGCCCAAGTTTTCACTCCATCCTTGTTGCTTTTTCTGATCGATCCGCATCGGAACCAGAAAAACATGTGACTTGATTATTTAAGTCGATCACATGATCCTTGTGTTTCTTCTTCCCTACCACCACAATCTTCTTCTTTGTCTTTTCGCTTACAAGAGTTAGAGGAGGTTGAGGAGGGAGTTGAAATTCTTCTAAGGCAATCCAAAGCACCTCATCATCAAAGCATTCTGAGGCTCTCACGTCAAACATGGAGGGGTTATGAATCCGAGATAAGAGCTACAAGGGAAGAGTATTGACCCTATTTATAAAGATTTCATGGACACAAAAAAACTAGGAAATCATGATTATGCTTTTATGAGATTTGATTAATTATTTTATTATCCTTTTGTTGTCATAAAAAAACAACAAAATCGGGGAACTAACATGTATACAACAAAAATGTCAGCATGAATCCCAAAAAGATCAAACAGTATGAGGAGACTCCCTTGCTTCCCATCATAATTCCATGACAAAGGTTATTAAACGATTGGTCAACTTAGCCCGCTTGACTAGAAGATCGGAAATCTCATCGAAACTACAGGATTGATTGAATCAAATGACTACCGCAAACGATCAAGCACAAGGAAACCGACAGTTGGAAGTAAAATCAGTTTATTCATACATTATGTTCAATGAGCCTGATTATTTGTGATAGTGGCACTCATTTAGTTATAAATATTAAAAATGTAGTTAATTAAGAAGTTAAATTAACTACCCCTGGTCAGAGAAATGACAAGGAATACTCATTAATCGTAAAAATAAAGAGGATAATATTGTAATTGTATATTGAAGCTACCTATTGTTATATAGAGAGGCTATTTTATGAATAAATGTTACACTTGATTTCTGGAATTTCACTCAGTCTTATGTTTTCTCACTTCTATCTTCTTCTTTTGTGCTCTAAACTCTCGGGGCGTGCCTACTACAATATTTTAGGGTTTAACAATAATAGGTTCATAGTCAAAGAACATAAAAAATAGAAAAAAAAAAAAAAAACTTTTATATGCACGATAAACTCACACATATCTATTTCATTTTTCGGGATATCAATTTATTTTCTAATTTTTTTAATTTATAATATTAAACCTGCTATTAAAACCCCTATATATAAGATTGATTTCTTGTATGATTTAATTTGAAAATTAATTTTAATATGTATAATCCAGAATAAGTTGTGTTCCATGTGAATATTAAATATAATACATAGGACCTAATTAGGGCCGTGAATTCAGCTCGAAGATCGCTCGAAAATTGATTCAAATTTCGGCTTGAATAGAGATCCGATCCAATTAAATGAGCTGAAACTTTGGAACAATTTTTTGATTAGCAAATTTTGAGCCATACATGGATCATACTGAACTGACTTGTTATCGGATCGTAGAAATTTTTTTATAACAACTATATATATCGAGTCAATTTTGAATATAACGATTCAAGCCAATTTTGAGTCAATTTTGAGCTGAAACAAATCCAAATAACTCACTTTGAGTAAGTTAGTTTCAATTTTGAGTCGGATCAAACCAATTCCGAGCTGAAATGGATCCAAATGACTTAGTTTGAGGCAGCTTGTTTTGATTTTGAGCCGGATGGAGCTCAAATCAATTTTCAAACTGACTTGGCTAAAAATAGAATATAACGAGGAACGAGCTAATTTCAAGCAATATATTCATGTAAATCCCAACTCGACTAGAAATTGGATCGTTAATAGCCCTAGACCTAACTTAGATCATTTTTATTTTGAAAGTTTTAAACATTAATGTAAAAATTGAAATTTAGGTATTTGATATGTAAATCTATACATTCAATTTATTTATTTTATTTTTAAAAATATATAACATATGTATATTATATATTTGAAAAAATAAAACAACTTAATAATTTTTAAGTGTTTTAAGTTAATTTAAAAATAACAAATATCAC
>NEWO01000016.1:2243900-2278282 GCA_003013225.1 Phalaenopsis aphrodite
GTAAATTAGCATTATCATAAAATAATATATATATATATATATATATATATATATATATTCTTATAAATTTGACTAAACATCATTGCCATTTGTATTGCATGGGATTCCTCTTTGTTATATCTTTATATAATCTCTACAATATATTGAGCACAACAAAAGAGAAGACTAAAATATAAAACTTCCAAAGCTATCAAAAACATACAATTATTATGTATTTACATATCTACCAACTAAACTTTGATATTTAATTATGTAATAGCTTAGTATTCCTCTAAAAAAAGTTAATATCAATGATATTTTTGATGTGACCTTAAATATTAAGTCCATGTAGTTGATGCAAAAAGGCACAAGATTTTGTTGTTTGTATGTAAATCCCAAATCATTCAAGACCCTACACATCATAGTATCAAGTTTTTCAAAGATACATTTCTGAAAACAAAGATAAAAAGGAGGAAGATTTACATAAATACCACTTAATTCCTATGCATTTACATATCTAACATAAACATGAACTTTACACTTCTATGCCACCTTAACTAGCATGAAAAGGTGTATTTCATCTTTCTTTTTTTTTTTTTCAAGTCAAAATAGTGATATTTTTTATGTGATGTGAAAGATTTGAGCGGGATAAATGTAAAAATTAAATTTTGGGGGTTAGATATGTGAATGCATAGCGAATAGAACGGTATGTATGTAAAAACCAAGTCATTGAAATAAAAAGAGATAGTGGAATATACAAACTTCAACCATCTGCAAGCATAAAAATTTCAGAGAAAAGTGAAAACACAAACGACCAATGAATGAATACCCCCTCTATCTATGTTTTGTTCCACTTCGTTTCAAAATGATTTGATCTGATGACTAAAACGATTTTCTAAGTTGCTAAATGAGCTAGAAGTGCCCATTCCCACTAAGATGGCAATAATTTCAGAAGCTGAGCATGCAATTTACAGATTATTTAAAAAAAAAAAAATTTAAATCGAAGAGAGTGAAAATGAAGTACCTTTTAGGTGTTCCTCTCACCCTTTGGCCTGATCTTCCCTGCGCAAAGACTTCTGAACCTCTCATAAGTTATAACCGTTGCTGCAAAAATGGAGAAAAACTCCTCCCAACAGTCCTCTGTTATCTGCAAGACACAGCTAATCACCCAAAATCAACACACTGCAAATTCTGAGAGCATATAATGGATTTCGGATCATGAAATCTCATCGCGCCATAACCAAAATTGCAACTTAGAAACTCGAATTCTGTTTCCTCGTCATCGCTGTCAACGTTCTTCGGGCTCACTCGGTTCTGATAACTTCTGCGTGCGAGGAGAAACACGTCGAAGTAATAGCTCACCAGGGCTCGGTTTTCTCTTCTCGGAAAACACAGGCGAAGCTGTTTCCAGAAAGTTTGGCTACGCGGCGGTTGATTCAGACGGAACGCAGCCTTGAATCGCTGCTCTTCTTCCTCTTTCCATGACAGCGCAACTTCTTCACCCATTAAATGAAATCTCCATGCATAAAAGGCTGCGCCCAGTTGGCATTTCAACTGAAGACGCATCTCTGCGACATGGAATCTCACACACTCGACTGAGCCGGGATTTCTGCACTTACAGCTATCTTCTCTTCCTTTCCCGATTAGA
This sequence comes from Phalaenopsis aphrodite, assembly GCA_003013225.1. Classification (NCBI taxonomy): domain Eukaryota; kingdom Viridiplantae; phylum Streptophyta; class Magnoliopsida; order Asparagales; family Orchidaceae; genus Phalaenopsis; species Phalaenopsis aphrodite. The sequence goes on from NEWO01000016.1 coordinate 2,245,528, forward strand.
TTTGGTGGGATTGGAAGATTTTTTTTGAAACTTTCTGGAGGCCAGATGCGTCTTCCCAACCATTTCAAGTCGTCGGAATCATACGGAGTAGCAGGCTTGGTGGACCAAGATGAGACTCTTGCTTGAAAGGATGAACCCACAGGTATACGTTGTGGAGCACAATCAGCCAAGTAATCTGGAAGTAAAGTATAACTCCTTCGTGTTAAAATGAATTTGTTGGCCTCATTTGCACTATTATTGAGACATTTATCCTTCTCAGCCATAAATACTGTGGAAGATTTTGAACAGGAACCAGAATAAGATGGCTTGGAATGGATGTTTTGGGTGCATCTTGACATTTGAAGATTTGGATTAGAAGCCCCATTACAGTCATCATAAATGGAAGGATTCATCTTCTGCCCTTTCTGCAAGACCACATTGAAAATTTGAAAACTCCTTTTACCTTAAAAAAAATTTGAGAAAAGTTTATGAATGCTTATAGATATCTGAAGTGGAAACTGATTTTGTTTCCAAACCATTCAAGATGTAGCAAAATTGATATTTAAATTTCACCATCATAAAGAAACTCGATCATTTGTGTTGAAGGTTTTAGAACCTAGTGTTCTATCATCGCAGATAAGATGGCAATCTGTTAGCCTCTTGAAGAGGTGAAAATCTCACTTAAATATTTAGGGAAATAAATACGTTTACGTTTAAAATTATGAAATTGAGTATTGACACATTTTTTATTTGTGAGTCATAGTGTAAACCTCATAAATTGAAAATTGTGCAAATCAAAATAATGGGATTGAAAAAATTCATCATTATATATATTGACGTAAAATCATAATATGCACTACAAAATATATAATTAAATGAGTTATATGAAGCATATTCACTTGAATAAAATAGCATATGTAATATGAGCTATAATCGAGCTTACTATAGAGCATTAACAATTTGCTTGTTAAACAATAAACAAATTTGTTGGTGAACAAAAATATAAGATTTTGAATATGTTTATGTTTGGTTCATTTAACATTCAAGACATTAAAAAATGTTCAAACTTGTTTATTAACTAATTTGATCAAATTTAAATGCGCATTAATCAAGCTAAGTTCGAGTTGTTTATCAAGTGCATTGGTTCACTTATAGCTTTAATCATTCATAAACCTATTAGGTATTTAAAATCTAACATCTAGCTTAAGATATTTGTAGAGTATTATCCTACTAATGATCTACTTCATGATCAAATTATAAGGAAGACGATTGGCATGCCAAGAAAAAAAAGGGGCTCTACTATCTACGCACAAGTATTAATAATAACAAGCCTCAATTTCATTTATATGAAAATTTGGATGCTAGACGGGCACAAATTTGGACCATCACATTCAGATGGGTTATCCATCTTTTAATGTACTAGAAGCCAAATTCCAATCTTATTTAATGAAATAAAAATTGCAAAGTTGCAACATGAGGTGTGTCAACTAGGGAAACATAATAAAGTTCCCTACCTCCTAAGCTACTCAAAAACCTTAATAAAATTTTCCCTAATCCACACCCATGTTTGAGGACAATATTCATTACTAATATCAATGGGGATAGATTGTTTGTTACTTTCACAAATGATTGCTCGTGCACGACCTCAATTTTTTTCTCTTGAAAAAGTAGATTCAATAACAGTAGAATCCTTACACTCCATAAAATTGATCCTCATTCAATTTGGCAATAAGATTAAACATATTAGACTTGATAATATGAAAGAACATATTGCTCAAGGTTTATTTTTATTTCTCTATTAAAAAAAATATTATCTATGAATCCTCTTTTGCTAACACCACACAACAAAATGGGATCGATATAAATAATTGTCATCTCCTTCAAACTACTAAGGTCATACTCCTTGAAAAGTTAAACACTAAACAAAAGGAGCTTCAAACGTCCAAATTCGTACAATACCAATTTTGATGTAATGAAGTTATGATCTCTACCCTTGAAGTTTAAACCCATATTATGTAAACTTCCTAATGCATCAGGAACAAAACCCAAACATGTACCAACAACTCAAATCCAACTTTTCTCACTTTCCAATATTTCCTCTTCCCATATAATCTTTCTCACTCAGGTAAGAAAATTCAAGGTACAAGTAACTATCTAAGAAAACAATTGAAAAACAAAAAGACCCTAATCCCATTAAGGATATTTTTATTGAAAAAAAAAACGGTGTTCAATCTTCATTATTATTCATTTTCAACACCATAACAAATTAGAACCTAATCATATTAAGGATATTTTTATTGAATAATCCCCCCCCCCAAAAAAAAAAGAACCGGGGGGGGGGGGGGGGGGGTGCATTTTACATTTAAAACTTACTTGATCATCCACAATCTCACTCATCAAACCCATAGACAACGAGCATCTATCATTGCCTCTCAATTTACCTAAATAATCTCTCAAGAACAGCAAACTCCCTCTCATCAACTTATTAATCCACTCAACCCATATAAAATGAGCTTCGTCCCTCTACCATACAACAACAACAAAGCCTTAATCCCACCAGCTACATGAATCCTATTTCGTGCCTCTACCATACAACAACAACAACAACAAAGCCTTAATCCCACAACGTGGGGTCGGCTACATGAATCCTTTTTATCCATTGCGTCCTATTTAGTGTCATATTTTCATTTAGTTCTAATAAATTAAGATCATTTTTAATACAATAAGCCCAAGTCTTCCTAGGTCTACCTCTGCCTTTCTAAACACAAGTCGAATCTAAAACATCTACTCTCCTAATCGAATCATCTAATGGTCGACGTTTAATATGACCAAACCATCTAAGACGACTTTCTCTAATTTTGTCTATCACAGGAGCTACACCAACCCTATCACGAATATATTCATTCCGCATTTTGTCTCTAAGTGTAAAGCCACTCATCCACCTAATCATTCTCATCTTAGCAACACTTAACTTATTATTATGCTTCTCTTTTAAAGACCAACATTCAGCGCCATAGAGCATTGCAGGTCTCACCACCGTCTTATAAAATTTTCCTTTTAGTCTTAGCAGTACTTTTCTATCACACAAAAAGCCTGAAGCATTCCTCCACTTCAACCAACCAACTTGAATTCTACTATTAACATCCCCATCTATATCACCATCGCTTTGGACAACGGACTCAAGATATCTAAATCGTTCACACCTTTTAATAATTTGATCACCCAAAGTCACACTTCTGTCACTAGAGCTATTACTACTAAAATTACATTCCATGTATTCAGTTTTAGTTCTACTTAAACGAAGGCCTTTAGACTCCAAAGTAGACCTCCATAATTCAAGTTTTTCCTGGGCTTTTTCTCTCGTTTTATCCACGAGAAGAATATCATCAGCAAAAAGCATACACCAAGGTACATCCTACTGTAGATGTCCAGTAAGACCATCCATAACTAAAGCAAAAAGATATGGGCTTAAAGCCGATCCCTGATGTAATCCAACAGAAATAGGAAAATATTTTGTCAACCCTCTTTCAGTTTGAACACAAGTAACAACTCTAGTATACATATCTTTAATGACTTGAATATAATTCATATCAACACATTTCTTCTCGAGAACTCTCCAAAGGATATCTCTTGGAACCTTATCGTAAGCTTTTTCTAAATCAATAAAAATCAAATGTAGATTCTCCTTATTATCTCTGAACTTCTCCATCAAACCTCTCAATAAATGTATAGCTTTTATAGTAGACCTCCCCGATATAAATCCAAATTGATTATGAGAAATTTTTGTGATGCGTCTTAACCTATGTTCAATTACACTCTCCCATAATTTTAAAGTATGACGAGGGAGAAAAAAACAAGTTGGCAATTAACTTAGCTCTAACATACCCAAGAGCTCAAACATTGTTCAATGACTATAAAATACAAATTGGTAAGAAATCCATAGATGATAATAATGCTCCAATGTCCCATTTCCTGAAGAGAGAGAGAGAGAGAGATGGGTTCATGTAAATAACACAGTTCATAATTTCATAACTTGTAGAAGGCTTAGACTTGAAATTCATGTTTTTGTCACTTCTCTTGAAAAATAATTATTCCAAACAATGTTAAGAAGATCTCAAACCCCTTGAGTGGAAGAAAATTGTAGTGAGAAATTTGGGCCTTGAAAAACAATGATATGTGAGAATTTTATGAAGAACTTCAACTAAGGAAAAATTGATTGGATGCAGAAAGAACTTTATAGTGAAATATAAAGTAGATGGGAATGAAGATAACTTAAAGCCTTATTTGTTGTCAAAAAAGCATAACGATACATATAGTATTAACTATAAAACAACATTATATTTCATTAAGAAACTCATCATGATTAAAATTTTGCTCTATTGTGACATATTTTAATTGAGTAATTTTTTCTTAATGGGGAACTTGAGAATTAAGTATATATGGAGATCCTACCAAGTTTAGAAAAACAAAGAACCACAAATAAGGTATGCAGACTCCAAAGTTGTTATATGGTCTCATGTCTAGTTCAGCATATTCTTTAAATATGTCGAAAAAAGTGGGCATTCTCAATGCCAAACTATTCACTCACTTTATCAAGTGCTCACCTATAGGAAAAAAAAAGAGATTTTGATTGTGTATGTAGACAATATCGTATCAACATTTAACTTGACGAGGAAGAGCTAACCACATAAAAAAGGTTTTGACAAGAGAATTTGAGATTTAAGTCTTAAAAAATCTAAAATAGTTTCTTGGCATGAAAGTGCCGCATTAAAAAAGGTATTCTTATTTACCAAACGAAGTCTATTATTGATCTACTTCAAAAAACCAAGAATGCTTGGATATAAACATGCTAAAACTCTAATGGACCTAACAGTGCCTATTGATAAAGGAAGGTATTAATGCCATGCAAGCAGGCTCATCTACCTCTCTCCCACCTATTCGGATATCGAGTTCTTCGTAATGATGTAAGCCAATACATGAATAATGTTACAAATTATCATAAGAAAATGTTGGTTTTACGAGCTTTATAATCAATTCTATAAATTTTGATGATAACAAATATATGATTGGAAGATCAAATGTTTGAATTAAGTATTTCAGGAGCATTGATTTCATGGATGTGTAAATTGAATCAAGACTTGAGCCTAGGTGAATCAAAGATGAATAACTTGGAGCTCAAGATAGAAACTACAGGATTTTTCTTCCAAGGATTATTTTTTGCTCACAATCAAATATATTCACTTAATTAATCATTAATTAAGAATAATAAATTAAATTATTTATCAATATATTTAAATATTTAATTATAATTTCATAATCTGAGTATTTTCTTAAAAATTTCCTACATAACATCAGCTTCACCAAAATAATATAATTGGATATTAATTTTAGAATATCTATTTTATTTCATTATATTTGAAATTTTTATGAGTTATTAAATAAATGATTTAATAGCATTTGAATATTATTTAAGATATTTAAGAATTATCATAAAAGTGATAGAATTTATCTTTCTGCCCATATCTTGTGACCGTTACGAAATCCTGAACCTTTTGGATTTAGTGGCTTCTGTACATGATTGGCTTTTGATTAAAAAACTCCCCTTGGTTATAACTAGTCTCACTTTCTTCATGTAAATGTTGCTCTTGAATTCTAAAAACTCCATGTCTCAAGCATTCTTCACATCTTTTTCTTTTTTTCAAGCAAAGTTCTTAAGAAGAAAGTTTATTTTCATTCCAAGTGCACCACATTGTTGTGAGTTTACATTCCTTGGTTTGGAACCCTCTGCGCATTCAATTAAGAAAAATTTTCTTAAAGCCTTTGAATTTGTTTTCTTCTCTTTATCACTATTTGTTGCTCTTCAATTTTTCATCCTTTATATCTCTTGAAAATCATTATTTTTTGGATGAAATAATATTTGATTTCTTCTCTTTATCACTATTTGTTGCTCTTCAATTTTCATCCTTTATATCTCTTGAAAATCACTATTTTTTGGATGAAATAATATTTGAGCATTATATATTAACTTTTTTGTATCAAATTCTTTAATATGTAAAGTTAGCAAGCAGGCTATTTAATTTTAATATAAATCTACTTGCAAAACTTAATATACATTATGAAACGTCTTTAAAATAAGTGAGTTTAACTATTTAAGCTTAAAATCAAAATAATTTTATTTACATGAGCAAAAATATTAATTTATTTTAAAGAGAGCAAAATTTACATTCGATTGGCAAGTTATGAGATGAATAAAAATACTTTGAAAATTCACCTCAAATCATTGTTAGGGCATTATATTGTAACATTATTTTAGCGTGTATAACTATAAAATTTTGTATATTTATTTTTCTTTGTTCAAGATATTTGGCTTAGTAAAAATTATATTGTATTTCGATTGGGTTGTGCTCGCTCGTATAAGAGAGTACTTAGATTGTAAGCAACTTCTATTGTTTGAAGAAGTGAGGATTGTTGATAAACATCGAATTTGTAGATTTCTGGCCCGAGAGTTGGCAAGTGTAGACATAGACTTGGTTGGTTGAATAACGTAAAATTATTGTGCCAACTATTTATTTTACTTGCACTTAAGGTATCCTTTTATTTATTTTGCTTGCAAGTACTTAAATTTTGTGTTAATTAATATTCTTGCAAAACAAATTTAAAATAATATTAAATATTTTAATTAATCAAAATTATTTTTAAAATCTCAATTCACCTCAAATCATTGTTAGGCCATTTACATTGTAACATTATTTCAACTTGTATAACTATAAAATTTTGTAATATTTATTTTTATTTGTTCAAGATATTTGCTTTAGTAAAAATCATATTGTATTTCAATTGGGTTGTACTCGCCCGTATAAGAGAGTACTTAGATTGTAAGCAACTTCTACTATTTGAAGAAGAGAGATTTGTTGATAAACATCGAATTAGTAGATTTCTGGCCCAAGAGTTGGCAAGCGTAGATATAAACTTGATTGGTTGAAAAATAAAAAATTATTTTGCCAGTTATTTATTTTACTTGCACTTAAGGTATCTTTTTATTTACTTTACTTGCAAGTACTTAAATTTTGTGTAATTAATATTCTCGCCAAACAAATTTTAAATAATATTAAATATATTAATTAATCAAAATTATTTTTAAAAATCTCAATTCTGCCATAATCATCCTACAGAAAGTTGTTGACATTATTCTAGGATAAGTCAAAATAACGCTAAGGGAATGCTTGTTATATAAAAAATCAGCCAAAAAGGAAATCAAACTTGTCATATGACTGTGTTGGAGACGCATAATATTATAAATTCACTTTCAAATATAATACTTACGTATGAGGGAACAAAGTTATATGAGGAAGTAAGAAATAGTAAGCGGTCTCAAAAAATAGTGGTAAAGCTAAGGCAATGTTGATAGCATTTGTGAAGGAATGAGATTAAAAAGACTGTTAGAAGAAAACAATTATCAAGTAGAAAATCTCTAAAAGTATATTATGGCAATCATGCTGATATTGCAACAAATCCTATCCACTATAATTGGACTAAGCACATTGCGATAGAGTGATATTTCAACTCAAACAAAAGCTGAAAATAGAGCAATGCAACTTAATTATGTTCAGCAAACCCTCAAACTGTGAATATCCTCACCAATGTTTTACCCATAATTAGTTTCGATAAACTAATTAAGTAGGGAATGATTAACATATACAACATAGCTTGAAAGAGAGTTCTGAAATGAGATTAAATCCATGGCCAATAGATTTTCATCTACAAAAACTAAGATTTTATCTGCAATAATCCAACACTCTTTGGACAACAATTCTTCATCTACAACAATCTATGAACAGCAACATTCAACTTATGTTGTATATTTAATTCAAGTTAAGGATTCGTTTCAAAGTGGTTTATTTCCTTTCTCCAGTTATTATTTAGCTCTGGTTTCTCATCTCTATTTACACAAAACAGGGGTATAAAAGTCCAATCATAAAATCCCTCATTTTCAACTCTCTTCTCTTCTCATTCTAGTTTTGAAGACGTAATGATAACAACAGAAGTAATAATGAAGCTAATAGTGGTCAAATGCAATCACACAATAGATAAATAAAAATGGTCCTATGTTGACAGAAGATCAAGCAATACAGGCAAAATAGTGAAACACAGTTTCAATATAGTGGGCCAATCTACATGAGATTAATTATTTTAATCAAGACTTTTTGACTGAAAATACTTAATTTATATGCTTTATGCCAAACAAAGAGACTAACTTTAAAATGCACAAATAAATCAGGACTTTATTGTATTATTTAAACATAAAAGAGAAAAATCACATGCTAAAGTTATCAATTAAGATGGAGTGTGAGCATGAAAGAGGAACTGACAAAGCATTCATAAGTTGAGCTTGCCAATTTAATGTGAAAGGAGCTTTAAAAAAAACATGTCAAAGAAATTAGAACAACAAAAAGGCTTTATCCTACAAAGTGGGGATGGTTACATGAATCTTTTTTCTCCATTGTGCCCTATTGAGTGCCATGTTTTCATTCAATCCTAAAAAATTAAGATCATGTTTTATACAACATACCCAAACTTTTAAGATCTACATTTACATTTCTTAACATAAGCGAATATAAAAGATTTCCTTTCATAAATGGATCATCAGATGGTCGACATTTAATGTGACCAAACCATCTAAGGCAACTCTGTCTAACCTTGTCTGCCACTGGAGCTACACTAACACTTTCATGAATATATTTGATTCTCGTTTTGTTTTTACATGTAAAACCTTAGTTTTATGTTTCTCTTTTATAGGCCAACATTTTGCGTCATAAAGCATTGTAGGTCTCGCCACCATCTTGTAAAATTTTCCTTTGAGTCCAAGCAGTATTTTTCTATAACACATTAGGCCCAAAGCATTCCTCCACTTCAAAAATCCAACTTGAATTCTACTAATAACATCCTCATATATGTCAACATCACTTTGAACAATAGAACCAAGAAATCTAAAATATTCACTCCTTTTAATGATTTGATCACCCATTATTACAACTCCGCTAATAGATCTACTACTACTAAAATTACATTCCATGTATTTAATTTTAGATCTACTCGAACAAAGGCATTTAGACTCTAAAGTAGACCTCTATAATTAAAGTTATTCATGAACTATTTCTTTGGTCTTATCCACAAGAAGGATATCATCGGTTGAAAGCATACACCAAGGTACAACCTCTTGCAACTGTCCAATGAGAGCATCCATAACTAAAGAAAAAAGTTATGGGCTTAAAGTCAATCTCTGATGTACAGAAATAGAAAAATACTTGGTCAATCCCCCTCCTATTCGAACACAAGTAATAGCTCTAGTATACATATCTTTAATGACTTGAATATAAGTTATATCAACACCTTTCTTTTTTAGAACTCTCCAAAAAACTTCTCTTGGAACTTTATTCTAAGTTGTCTAAATCAACAAAAATCATATGTAGATCCTCCTTAATCTCTTTGTACTTCTTCATCAAACCTCTCAATAAACGTATAGCTTCCATCGTATACTTGTCCGACTGAATCCAAACTGATTATGAGAAATCTTTGTATCAATCTTAACTTATGTTCAATTACTCTCTCCCATAATTTTAATGGATGACACACTAACTTAATTCCTCTATAATTTACATACTCTTGTGCATCCTCTTTATTCTTAAAAAAAGGAGACCAAAATACTCTTCCTTCAGTCCTCAAGCATCTTTTTAGTTTTTAAAATAATATCACGAAGTTTAGTAAAGCAAGAAATTCTCAACGAAATTAGTAGTTTCAAAATAATTAGAGAATGCTTGTTTTGGTGGATATTAATCACCATGATCTCAAAGTCAATTGTAATGCATTCATAAAAATTATCATTGTATATCCCAAGCTTGAATATTAAATTTGAGGTCGAGGGCTGATGATAGGTTTACAGTAAATCATTAAGCTAGTGCTTAAATTTACATAATGGATCAATAGCTAATAGTAGGCTAATAGCTAATAGAACGGGATTCCCAAAAAGTGATGCCCGCGGACCTTCACCAATTGTGATGAAAAAGTAACCTAGAGTTGAAACACAAATCAATCAAAATAATGGTGAACAGTAATAAGAAAAAACTAGGAAGTTAACATCTAATAGGAATTGATTCGCCGAAACTCAACTGCGAAAATACACAAACAAGGGTTGAAGGCGCCTAAAATATAATGCATATCAACAATCATAAACTCAATTAATGGCAAATGGGTCAATAGATGACCTATCCCAAAACAACAAAAGATTAAAAAAAACCTGCATCCTTAAAAGAGATCAAATTTGGTGATTCTTCGAGTTAAGTCGGATTTCAGAAGAGAAAAAAAAAAGTCTAACACGTTGATAAGAAGTAGAAATATCGCATGCATACAAAAAATAAATGAAAATGGAAAAAAAGTTAAGGCATAGGATAAGATTAAGAGCATTAAGATGTAGGGAGATAAAAGGAATAAAGTAAAGATACAAATAGATGAAAAATAAGATCAAGGGTAGACTGGTTTACTATTAAACAAATTATTGGAAAGGAGTATATGATTATATTCAATCCATACTCTCCTCATTGTATCACAGAAAAATGAGAAAAAAAAACAAATAATCTATGCAAGGAGAGAAATATATTTGATTTCATGGTATCATATGATTGAGTAATAGTCAACAGATATTTCAAGAAATAAGGGAAAAAAAATTATAGTGGAAATTAGACTAACTAAACTACAGATAAATTATTTTTAATGAAAAGATAAAAACTTTTTGCAGAAGATTACAAGGTAATTTCAGGCAAAAAAAAATCTAAGGTAGCATTGAATTGCAATCAAAATCTAGAGAGAAAAATTTAACTATAATAATAGAACTAAAAAGGAATTACCAATATTCGTAAATAAATTTTTAAAAAGGGCAGACTGGAACTTAAGTTTATGATAGCAGGATCACCAGTGTTGTTGCATTGCATTTGTTCCCAAACCAAAACTAAATTGGCGTGGTCAAGAAAATTGCTTTCTGGTATAGCCAAGCAGGAAGTTGCCTGACAACATGGGATTTAATTTGGGAGCATCACAACCAAAAGTGCCGCAACCCCAATTAAACCCTTAAAAATAAACCCAAACTTCATTTAGAAGTATATTGCTAGTTGAATTAAGTAAAGTCTCATAGAGATTTCATACCACAGAAATGAATTACATGTGACATAAGTGATGTTGTGAAATAAAAAGGTTCAAAAAGTTACAAATAAAATAAATGTGCTTTCCAAGAATGTCTAAAAAAGTTACCAAGCCAGAAAATAAATATGGGAAATTTAAGAAAATTGCGAAGAGGTTAGCAATCAAAGTAATAGCTATGGTATTTGATAATTTGATGATTTGTACAAAATGTTGGGTAGAAAGGAGAAGAAAAAGAGAGCAATGAACAGCTAAAACCAAAAAAGGATTTCAAAAAATGATAATCAGACAAGTTACATTAAGACTAAATGTAATATTATTTCACTTGAAGAATAAGACCCAGATCCTTAGCTTGGTATGGAAGTTTTCTCTTGGTTTTCCTTTCAATAGGTAGTATTGGCTTGAATGAAATATGCGCTTTAAAAATCCCCAGTTAACATGTGCACCCTCATTACATCAATACACACACGTTTATGAAATAGCTTGAAATAACTTGTCAAACTTTGTAAGGGTATGGCGATTTTGTTATATTAAAAACAACAAAAGCAAATTTGTACCAAATAAATCCAAAATATTTAAAAAAAAATACATATATTTTGTTAATTTGAAATTGAGAACTCTAATAAAAACATTTTATAAAAAAGCAGAAAAAAAAATTTATCAAATGTACAGTAAAAAATACAAAATCAGAATAAATTCTATGAACATCCATAAAAAACTTACGGTTCAAAAGATATGCATACCAAAAAAGTAAAGATTTATAAGAGCTATTTGAGAAGTTTGGTCAATATGTCTTGTTAATGATATTATAACAACCAATAAAATTTCAAATAATAAAAGAATAAATGAATATTCAAAATTATAGCAGTTACAGGAAAATTAAATTTAAGAGTCCGATGATAGATTTACAAGAGATATGAAGTAAAGTTTGAAGAACATCACAATAACATAGGGTAATCCGTTTGAAATATCATAAATAGGTCAACCATGGAGATGCCTCTCTGCCAAAGAGCCAATATAAAATTCACAAAAAAAAAAACAATAATAAAATATTTACATGATTTATTTTTCAAATATGATCAAGCATCACTGGAGTTGATGTGCCAATAGTATGCTAAGTTACTAAATACGGTGAAACAATACTAAGTATTACAAATAATCTGAGAAAAAAAAAATTATTTTCAACCATATAGATTACGTCAAGGACCAACACGACAATGTCTTTCGTTTTTAGGGAAGGTCCTTCAAAAAAAATATTCAAATGGTGAATGATAACTGTAAATGTCATTGTCCTGATAAATCCTAGTATGGAAAACAAGAGGGTTAACATTAATAGAACAAAAGTTAGCACATGATAATTTTTTATTGGATGCAAAATTATTAACAAATAGTCCAGGAAAATAGTCAAGGATGTTCTGCACAGGCAAATATCTAGTTGAAAAACTTCAAAAGTAAACTGTAAGAAGAAAATATCATAGATTAAAAAAATCAGAAGACACGAATAAGATAAGGCTTGTGTTACGCCGTAGCTTCAAGGTAATTTAGTTTTATTATTATTGCTGTTGTAGGGTATAAATATGGCTAATATGTTTAAGGCCAGGGTCATGCATGAGATTGTTGTCTTGAGTCTTAGAGTTTGCGAGAGATTTCCTACCTCTCGAACTGTAGGATTTGGCAGAGATCGTCTGCCTCTCGAATTGTAGGTGCTTATCTTATGTATTTGTGTTGACTTGTTTGATGTTCTTGCACTAAAATATTCATTTACCCTAATTTATGTGCAAAAAAAATTTCGGATCGTATGAAGTTGGCATTAGAGCGTTTGATTTATGGAAGATCAAAAACGGATCGTAGCTTATAGGCACATCAAACCCTCGCGATTGAGATCGCAACGTATAGGAATTCCTTAAAAGACAATGGAGGCCAGCAAAGGATTGCGGTGCGTACAAGAATTCAAGATAGCGGCTTTCTGGAGTTCCGCACGACATCCAAAGATTTGTGTTGAACTCATATACAAGAATTCCAGGATCTTGGCGTATATAATCCCACATGGCATGCAGGAGTGCAGTTATACGTCGCTACCACTGGTGACCAAACCTCACAATTAGAACCGGATCGCGACGTACAAGAATTCCTTGTGAGATCAATGTAAGCTTTCGTGATCAAAAATAGTTTTGGGAATGATGACGGCCAAGAAAGTGAATGATTTGGAGAACAAATTGGAAGAAGATGTGAGCCAAATTAGATATGAAATGGAGGAAAGATTATCAATCATAGAATGAAGGTTTGCCTTCGATTTGAGGGCCGATTGGAGAGCTTGTAGGAGATGACGAGAAAGCTATTGAGATGCAATCCAAGGCCCTGCCGATAGTTCAATTCGCACAACATAACCAAGACATGACCCGAGGATCCTTAGTTAAATCAAAAGAGAAAGAGATTGAACGAAAGGAACATGAGGAGGAAAATGTCCACCAACAAGAACCCCTCATAGGGCTATGATGGTGGGTGGATTTGAGATTTCTGATGGGGGAGGTTGGGCTGAAACATGGAGCAGGAGTCATGCAAGGAATATGGAGGAGCACAAAGAAAGAGGGAGAATAACCAGAATGAGGTTTGGTTTTGATCAAAGGAGGGAGTTTATCCTCAATACATGGGGGGAAACACCAGCGGGAGAAGTTGGGGTGGAGTTGTTAAGATACACATGAGTGGGTGTACCAGGTTGATATTTTAGGGTGAAAGGTCTAAATGGGGAGGAGAAGCTCATGATAACAGGATTATGCTTGGAGGGGAAAGCCTTAACTTAGTTTCAATGGAGGGAGGCTAGATAATAGAGCCGCTCGCGGAAATAATTTAAGGATTGATTGTTGGAACATTTTCGAACATTTGGGAAGAAGATTTACACGAATAATTTTTTACAATGATTCAAAAAGGGTTCTTAATGGAGTATAAGAAGAAATTTGAAATGTTACCCGGCTGTTTAAGAGGGATATCAAAAGAAATGTTGGAAGACAATTGTATGAAAGGGTTGAAGCCAGAGATTCGAGCATCAATTCGTCTGCTGAGACCACGAGGGTTGGGAGAAACTATGGAATTAACGTAGTTGGTTGAAAATAAAAATGCAATGGAACAGGTGAATAGGAACAACACATGTGGAGTGAAATACCAAATTGCTACAACCATAATAATGCCAAAAATTGAATAGTGGAAGTCTAGAGGGAGGCTCCACGAGACGGGAATAATGAGCCACGACAGGGAGCGACACTCAAGCGTCTTACAGAGATAGATTTAAGAGAAGCGAACCGAAGTGTTATGTTTTCAGTGTGGTGAGAAGTTTGGCCCAGGATACCGTTACAAGGATTACGCATTACAGATTCTTACTCTGTGACAAGAAGACAAGGGATAAATAAAAAGAGAATGAGCACCTTCATTTTTTCCCACCCTGAGGACAATGCATTTTTTGTTAAGGGGAGTATTGTTACGTCGTAACATAAGAGCAATTTAGTCTTTTATTAGCTAAATATAGTCTTTTATTATTATTTTTTTGGGTATAAATATGGCTAATATCATTAGGGTTAGAGTTATGCATGAGCTTGTTATCTTGAGTCTTATGGTTAGGGTTTGAGAGAGATCTCCTACCTCTCGAATGGTAGGTGTTTATCGTATGTATTTGTGTTGAGTTATTTAATATTCCTGCAATAAAATATCCGCTTGCCCTAATTTCTCTGAAAAAACCTTCTTGGGTTGTATCAATCTGTAACACACATCCCAAGTAATCAATGACCAAAAAAATACTAATAGAATCCTAAACAATTAAGCATGAATGAGAATGTTAGGATGAAATTTCCTAAAACTAAAAAAGAAAGCAAAATATTAAAAAGAAGAAATGACAAGAAAGCTTGACATGTACATTCCCCTAGTGGGTATTTATACATAAAATTACTTAAAAGAATATAATTATAAAATACAAATTATGAAAATTTTACAAATTAAAATTATTGTCCAAAGTCTCTTATCTAAGCTGATGAGAGAATGCAACAATTTGTAAAAGCCCTTTTTCCATGTCAAGCACATGAATATTTGACCCAAGTTTTCTCTTATTCAACACGTGAATTTGCGACGCCTTTTATTTCTTATTTAGCAATCCTAAGATTGTCAATTCTGCTAGCCCTTAGATATTTTTCAACGCTCCCCTCAAACTTCATTGAAATATTCAACGGCGATGCCAATTGAAGAATAAGCAATGAAGCTCAATGCAAAATGTCGACGATGAACTTATATCTCACATGTCCTCAAGAGATTGTGATGTAGTAGTCAGACCATCCCATTATCATTGATATCTTAGAACTACCAGGTGAAGTAAGTTGAAGTCATGCAAGCAATTTTTACTTGGAGATATAGTTGGTGTACATGATCATTTATAGTTATTGTCTTAAGAAGACATTCTTGGGACACCCCACTATATTATTAAGATCTTTGATTGCCCCCTAATCCTTGGATGGAGAACTCAGAGGAGCTTTAATGTTGATATTTATTGTAAAGGATGAGAGTAAAACATAATTAAAAACGAGATAATTAACCTTTAGAGATCTCAACAAGAATGGGAGATCCCATAGAGGTGCACATTGAATGGTATGAGTTATATTTAAATGAAAGATAGTGGGCCTCCTTTCCCATGAGCAATGTTAAACCAACAAAAGCTAAAAATAATCATGGATGCCAATAAAAATTTTATTGAAAGATATGTGTTGATAATATTATATATTGCACACTATTAACTGAGGCAAAAGGCCAGAAATCAATTTGATTTTTTCTCCTTAAAGATTGTCTAGTTCTTAGGAGAGTTAGTAAGGTTCAATGTAAAAGTTGAAATCAATTTAGATTAGTTTCTCTTCGAGATTAAATAAGAGGGTCCCAACTCTCCTTTGTGGGGTGTTTAGCAATTACAAGAAGGTTGTTTTAGTGTTTTGGTGAAGTTTATCGGAAAATTGACGAGTCATGTAACCTCTAAATTTGTGTGGGATCAAATGTCTCCATAATTGAGAAGCATTTTGGTCATTTGGTCAATCACAAGGTGAAAATTCAAGTCACACCATCTTTGAAATTTACATTGGACCATCAAATCCTTATTAACAATGGAAGGACCAATGGAGGTCCTAAGCCCCAAGCATAGTGCTATAAAATGACTAAATCAAATGATTCGGCACATTTAGGAGTTTTGAAATTGTTGTTCATGAGAATCTGAATTGGATTAAAATTTTCAAGTTGAACCCCAATGATAAGTTTTAATTAGACATGCTTCATGAAGGTTGATGCAAAACTCGACAAGACAAGCATTGCAAGAATTTGAAGGATCAACATCCCATGCAAAATGCATTGTGTGAAATGTTAAGTAAGGTGGAACCCGGTCCACTTCCTTGAATTGGCGATCTCGGCATTTATGGAAATTATTTAAGTTTATTTCTCTATGTAATTTGTCCTTTGTTATAGCTTGATGCCTCCTATTTTCATTTAAAGCGATTGTCTTTCTTGACAGGAAGAATTAAGGAAAGCTTAACTAAACTTTGCCCAGATTAATCTCCCGCCTGTTATAATTCGCAAATCTTGAGCTTCCTTACATGGGCTAAAATTGGGCCCATATAATGGCTATAATTGATATGCATGGAATAAGCTATCCCTTTGGTTTCTCTTCTTCTTCTCAGTTTGAATCTCTCAATTACAGAGAGTGGGAAAGAGAGAGAGAGAAAGAGAGGAGAGAGAGGAAGTTCTCTTGTAAATGTCGAAGCTATCGACGCTGTGTAATCCTCAAGATAATAAAATCTTCTGTAACTCCGTGGACATAAGCAATTTGTCGAACCACGTAAATCTGTGTGTTTCTGCTTTTATCTATTTTACGAATTTCTCGTTCTAATTTTCATTTTATTGTCGTCGTCGTTCACAACAACTGATATCAGAGTCGTGGTTACGGATCTAATGAAGAACGATAACCGAAGATCATGACATCAGGGATCAAGAAATTCGATGACACAAATTTTGGTTAATGAAGGATGCAGATAGAGGACTACCTCTATGTGAAGAAACTTCATCATCCGTTACTGGGAAAACGACCGAAGAAGATGAATGAGGCTGATTGGAATCAGTTGGATCGACAGGTTATGGGGGTTATTCGATTAATCATGTCAAGATCTATTGCTCACAACGTCATCAAGGAAAGGTCTACTACAAATCTCATGACAGTTTTATTAGGTATATATGAAAAGCTATCAGTGAATAACAATATGCACTTGATAAAAAAATTATTCAACTTAAAGATGGAGGAATGTGTGTCTATCGCTCAACATCTGAATGATTTCAATACCATCACAAATCAATCATCGTCTATTGAAATTGATTTTGACAATAAGATACGTGTGCTGATATTATTGGTTTCATTGTCAAATAACTGGGAAGCCACGAGGATAACAGCTAGCAATTCTGCAGGTAAATCTAAACTGAAAAAATGATAATATTCGTCATTTAATTTTGGCTGAAATGCGCAGAAAAGATTCTGACAAGACCTCGGATTCGAGTTCAATATTAAATGTTGATTCCAGAGAGAGATCACAGAACAAGAACTTAAACTGAGAAAGATTAAAATCAAAGCACAGAAGCAAGTGCAAGTCAAAACCTAGTCAGCAAACAACCTATTGAAATCGCAGCAAAGTTGGCCACATAAAAAAGAACTACAAAAATCCGAAGAATACAGAGGATGATAGCGTTAATGTTGTAACTAAAGAAGTATAAAATGCACTATTGCTAGCAGTTCAAAGTTCTGTTGATGATTGGATACTGAACTCAGGGGTTTCTTTCCATACATGTTCTCACAGAAAGGTAATGCAGAACTATGTTGCAGGTGACTTTGAGAAGATGTATCTGGCTGATGAAAAAGCTCTGGATGTGGTGGGGATGGGAGACGTTGATATTGTAATCCCTAACAATAGCAAATGGACTTTACAAAAGGTCAGACACATTTTTGAATTGAAGAAAAAACTTATTTATGTTGGACAGCTCGAAGAGGGTAGTCATTCACTAGTGTTCTCAAATAGCTTCTGGAAGGTTACAAAAGGGGCATTGGTACTAGCTCGAGGTAAGAAAACTGACATACTATATATAACTATAAGTTTTCTTAGGCTAGGTCACATGATTCAGATGTGCATGAAAGAACTTCAGTTCAAAGGTAAGCTACCAGAGCTGGAGTTAGTTGATTTCAGCATGTGTGAGAGTTGCATTATGGGAAAGCAGAAGAATGTCAGTTTCTTGAAAAGTGGTGAAACGTCTAATGCAGGAAAACTGGATCTTGTACACACAGATGTGTGGGGACATTCTCCAATGGCATCTTTTGGAGACTATTGTTACTATGCCACAGTCATTAATGGCCACAATAGAAATTTAAGGTTTGTTGATCTATCAGAGGTCACAGTGCAGGGCAGTAATGTTAGCGATGAGGAGAGTGGGTCCGGGGCACCCAATCCTATTGTTCCGCAGTCAGTTGCAGATTTCTCCACCCCTACAAGTACAGTTTGCAGGTCAGTCTGAAATAGACATTCTCCTCAGCGTTACTCACTGACTTTGAACTACATTATATTGACAGATAGGGAAGAATTGCAAAGTTATGAAGAAATCTTAAAAAAATGAAAATTCGAGCAAGTGGAAGCTTGCCAGAAAAAATAAGAAGTTTAAGCTGTGCCGACTTCGGCTGACCTTTTAGATGCTTAGAGTTAAAGAGGTGGAGAATATCACGTTTGAAGAAGAAGGCGATGCAGCTAGTGTCCTAGTCTCGAAGTGAGATAATTGTTAAGTAAGGTGGAGCCCAGTCCACTTCCTTGAATTGTCGATCTCAACACTTATGAAAATTATTTAAGTTTAATTTCCTATATAATTTGTTCCCTGTTGCAGCTTATCGCCTCCCGTTTTCATTTAAGGCAGTTGTCTTTCTTGACAGAAAGAATTAAGGAAAGCTTAGTTAATATTGCTTAATAAAGCTTTGCCCAGATTAATCTCTTGTCTGCTGGAATTCGCAAATCTTGAGCTTCCTTATATGGGCCAAAATTGGGCCCATATAATGGCTAGAATTAGGGTTGTCAAAAAAGCTCATTGTTCGCGAACGACTCGTGTTCGGCTCGTTCGTTAAGTAAACGAATCGAACACGAACAAGTTTTTGAAGCTCAAATTATAAACGAGTTGAACACGAACAACTCTTTGTTCGCTCGTGTTCGGCTCGTTTTTGCTTGAAATAAAAAAATTATATAATTATTTATATAAAAATATATTACACATATTATTTATATAATAATATATTATATATATTTATATCTAAGTTTAAATCGTAACTGCTCTTATGGTAATGTGGTTATGTGTCTTGTTTTGCATAGATTTGATTCAGGTTCGAAACCAGTACTCTACATCTTATTTTTTAGTTTAATTTTGACGAGCCAATTTCGAGCCGAACATGAGCCGAACATGAACACGAATATTTAAATCGAGTCGAACACGAACACACTGTTCACAAGCCATTTTAGAACACGAGTTGATTTTGAACGAGCCAAGCCTGAGCTCGCTCAAGCTCGGCTTGTTTACAACCCTAGCTAGAATTGATATGCATGGAATAAGCTATCTCTTTGGTTTCTCTTCTTCTTCTCGATTTGAATCTCTCGGTTAGAGATAATGGGAAAGAGAGAGAGGAAGAAAGGAGAAAGAGATGGAGAGAGAGAAAGAGTTCTCTTGTAAACTTTGAAGTTATCGACGTTGTGTAATCCTCAAGATAATAAAATTTTATGTAATTCCGTGGACGTAGGCAATTTGTTGAACCACGTAAATCTGTGTGTTCCTGTTTTTCTCTATTTTGTGAATTTCTCGTTCCAATTTTTGTTTTATTGTGATCGTCTTTCACAACATGAAGATCACCTACGTAAGAACTACGTCTTCCATAAAAAAAACAGTAGAAAACTATCAAGCTTAGTTTTTAAGGTTATAACAAACTTAACAGCCATTGCGCCAAACAATTATCCATTCTACTCAACAACAAAGCGCAATATCATGCTAGAATACAAAAATAGCACAAAAAACAATAATCTTGCCAAATTGAGGCGTTAGAAGTGTTCATCTATTTTCAAAGATTAAAAACTGATCCGATGAAATATAACTACAAATGAATACCTGAGAGGCAGATGCATCAATGCCCTTGCCTTGGAACTTTTGAAGAAATAACGCCTTCCGTGCTTGAAATGCAAGAGAATATTGCAGACCGACCAAATTTTTTATATCTTTCAAGCCATCTGATGGCCGAATCTTTACTGTAGAAGGATCAATAGGACATTTTGCTACAGTTTTCACCCAATTCAGCATGCTCGCCATTGGCTCCCTTTTCCTCTTAAGAGATGAGAAACTCCCGTTCGCCAACTTCGAACCCAAACGACTAGAAGCATTTCGACCAACACATTTGGCATTTTCAAGCAGCAACATTGGCTCCTTCTGTCTTGCTCGAGTCAAGAACTGATCCCTCTTTGAATGCGGCGACAGTGCGAAATCCACACCATCCTTCTTCTTCTGTTTCAGAATCTCCTTGAAAAGACTTCTAACTTCAGACTCAGAATCACTCATCAACACTCCCAGATTCTCTTCAGAAGCCGAATAGCCTCCCAACCTGCTGGCTGCAACCCTCTGCAAACAACGCTCCAACAAGTTCAGGTACTTGGCATAGATCAGTTTCAAGGGACACCCAATTGCCGACTCCAATCCGAGTTCTTCCGCCACCACAGCCCAAGCCTTGTTAGCCGTCACGGACTTGTATCCGCCTCTCTTAGAAACCAGAAGGTACAGCTTGTGCAAATCTATCGGCCTCCCATCGCCAAGCATGGCCGGGAATGGCCGGATGTCACTCTTGCAGTGAAGCTCCTTTAAGAAAACCGAGAGAATCTGCTCGAACCGAGAGACGTCGGTGATGGGATCGAGAGCAGAGCAGAAGCCGACGTGTTGAAGCTGACGGAGGATGTAGCAGACATCAACAGAAGAAGACTCGTCCTCCGGAACCAAACATCCTTCCATTGAAGAGGGCATGGATTAATGGCCGCGATAGCCGCCGTCGCACGGCGGAGAAGAGAGGGCCAACGCCCCCCCGGCGAAGTTGAATGAAAAACGGCACTATTTATGGCGATTTGATTTTCAGATTGCAAGAACTTCTAGAGACGTTGGATGTAAAATCAAAGAGATGGGGGGTGTTCAGCCATTTTTTTCCCAACATTGCTATAGTTTTGGGGTGGGGAGGAAGAAACATTAATTTAGGTCACAAGAAACCCTATTCTTCCTAGGTTATTCTCAAATTTATATATGGAAAGGAATATGGTTTGGATTTTTTGGGACCTCGAAAGCAATGTAGGTGAGTCGAATCTATGGCTTCGCTGTGGAAAATTACACCCTCAATCATTGTATCACGGAATAAGCGCACGATTCTTTAGAATTTATTTGATATAATTTGTGAGGTTGAACTAAAAATAACTGTATTTAGTTTGAAATGTATATAATACAGACTCCATATGTGGTGCTAATCTCAAATCAAACCCTATTGTTTTCAAGCATATCAGCTTATACATTGAACATTGTCCGTTCGTTTGGATTGGTTAGTTTTGTTAAATGGAGCGAAACAAAAATCTGAAATCCAAAAACGTAGATCGGACAAATTCTTACTATAATTGATCCAAATCAAACTGAAATGTAACTTAATTTAATCCATTCAATTATGAACAAATCAAAATTTATGATAGCATGAAATTATTAAAATTTAAAGCTCTTCTTTAAAATAATACCTTTTTTTTCCGAAAATGATGGTTACACCCAACTTTATTCAAATAGAAAATATACATATATACTAAAAAAATACCCATACCCACAAACTTCCAAAATTGATTTAATTGCTCAATTTGTTCTTAATTTGACTCAAAATGGGTTAATGTTAGTGTCATTAGGTTCATCTCATCGAGCCCGTCAGTTTGACTAAAAGTATATCAGAGTTCTGGATAAATTTAATTGAAGTGAAAGTTCATTGCTAAAAAAATTATCCTGAGATTCATGTCACGCATTGAGATTCATGTCAGATGATGAAAATTTGTTGATTGTGTATCGATAGTATAATAAATAGATTATTAACAATTCAATAATTTTGGCATTTAATGGCAAGTTAATTAATTTTATACTTATTTTATATTATTATATTTATTTGTTTATATTTTGTACACTTAATAATTTAGTATTTTAATAAATACATATGCATAAAGAAAATAATGTGCCAATAGTCTTATGATATATTAACTTTTATTTTTATTTTATTTTAAATTTTAAATTTAATTTCTATTAACATTTGATGAACAACATTGAATAACTACAAGAAAGATGACTAAAAATCTATTTCTTTATAAATCAATATTTAATAAACAAATTATTGGACAAATGCCAATATGGATGGGTTAAAATCTAATTTTTCTTTCTATAAAACAATGAAGTTATAGTTGAGTGAATTATTTTTATTTCTTATTACAAAGTGTTATATATGTAGGATAGTGATGAAGGCTATCTTCACAAAGCATCAATTCAATGGATCTCTCAGCATGAGAGGATAAGAAAATAATTATTATGCTTAGAGGGGTTTCGTTAGGGGATTGATAACTTGTCTGATTAATATTCTATGATTTGATCCTCCTGGATATGTCCTTTATCATAATTATTGACCTCATTTTTTGTTGAGGTCTAGTTTTTCCTCTTTAGTAGCCTAGGGTCTAGCTATAGGACTTTCCTATTGACTATTCCTAGAGGACTAGGAAAGGAACCCTCGCCATTAGAAGTTTTAAACTCTTCTTTATTCAAGTTGAAGTTCTGCATGTTAGTCCTAACCTCTAGCACTTAGTAGGTGGGGTTAATATGGAGAAGCTCAAGGGGAGCCCCCCATAGGATGGTCAGACCTTAGGACTAACCCTAGTTGATCTGGTTTTGGTGGGGCTAACTTGCACACACTACACTCTCTCACATGCCCTAAACCTTAAGATCCCTTAGGTTGGTCCCTTGACTTCTTTCGTAAAGCTCATGTGGATGACACTGTACCCGTAGACTTTGGCTAAGAGGGTTAGAAACATCACATTGAGCATCCAAAATGTGTCCTCATATGGTTTTTATTGGTTTAATATGACTTCATGGCTTGTTGACCCATTTTAGACCAAAATCACCAAATTACCAAAACCCCTACAACCCCAATCTTTGCCAAAAAAATCTCAAAATTACCCAAAATACCCAAACTTGCCCAAAAATTATCTCAAACCCCATACCACTACCTAAATTTACCAAAATTCACAAAAAAATTACCAAAATTTTAAAATACTTCCCAAAATTACTAAAATGCCCCTCATGACCTAAAAATTCCCAAAAATTCCAAAATCATCTCAAATATTCCCAATTTCAATTTTTTATCATCAATTTGACCAAATTAGCCCAATTTGACCAAAAACCCCAATTTGCCCTTAAAGGCAATCTTAGCTCAATTGACCCCATCTTGTCCAATTTCAATTCCAAATCAAAATTCAGTATCCTAAATCCTAATCTAAACAAAATTCAAGCTCAATTTGACCCAATTACAAGCCTAATTTTTCCCAAATAGAAAAGCCCCAATTTTAACCATATGCCTAAATCCACTAAATTACCTTCTCAATTCAATTCAAAATAACTTGAAATTCTTCCAAAGCCTTCATGACATATTCCTACACCAAACTCAACATTCAATTAGCCCAAAATTTTAGCCCAAGCTCAATTTCAATTTTAAAAAGCCCAAATCCTTAAATCATTCCAAAAGGCCCAAATCCAAAAGCCCACATGACAAATTTTATCCCCATCATTCATTTAATCAAAATCATCCCCTAAGTCTCAAATTCAGGATTAAATTGTTCTATATCAATCATCATGCAAAATTCCACCAAAATATTTCATAAATTCAAAAGTCCCTCCTCATGAAAGTTGACCAAGCTAAGGACATGCCATGAAGCCACTCCCAAGCCATAGGTGAGCTATGAGTGTTATGTCACATCACCATACTATTAGTCGAAAGAAGCCAAACCACTTTCAAATATCCTTAAGATTCTTTTAGCCTCTCCCATGAATTACCTAAACCCCATACTTAACCAAATTACTAGGATAAGGACCTTACCAATGATTAAGTTGAACCATCTGATTTCCCTCAGCACCCAAGGCAGACTTGGTGGGTGAACCCAGCCCAAATCCATGATTTTATCCAAAATAGCCCTTTCCACATCATATTTTAATTCAACACCTTTACACATGTCCAACCCCAATTGAATTCACCAAACCGAAGCCCTGACCTCTTAGAGTCAGATGGTGACCTGAGCTTGGTCGGCCGGCCACTTTGGCTGCCGGAAAAGCCATGGACAAATGCTCCCCCATGGTTAAAACTCAAAATTAAACCCATCCAAGCTGTCCCATCCCAATTGGATTTTTGCACCTTGCTGGCATCCAAATAAGCAACTTAAAGCACCCACCAATTGCCCCTGGTGGCCTCTCCTTCCCCCTCTATTTAAACCCACCCTCCATGGCCAAAGGAGGAGAGCTTGAAATTCCTTAAGGAGACTCTGCTAAATTGCTTCCAGAGTTTCCTTAAGACCCCTTGAGTTCAACCCAACCATTCCTAGCCACTCAAAGCCAATGCTCTATCTCAACTTTTAAGCCCAATCTCTATGCTGAAAAAGGACACCCCTTAAACCTCCACCAAATTTAAATTAATTGCACCCACACCATCCCCATATCAAGAGAAGAAGATTCCCAACAAAATCCCCATCACCAGAGCACCCTAAGGTAGACTTTGATCAAACCGTAAATTGACTTTGGTCTAAATCATATCTAGACGATTCACCACTGCTAGAGGCTCAATCCCTAGGTTCTTAGGACCCCCACAAAGCTTCCACAAACATCCAATCGAGGCTTCCCCTCTTGGACCAAGGTATTAAAAGTTAACCCTAAACCAAGCTTCATTTGATTCTCCATGTGTATAGAGTTGATTTAGGGGTCAAATAACCGTATGGATATATTCTCCTAGTCAAGACGAGTCTATAGAAACAAATCGCGCTTGATTTGGTTGAGTATCGAGTGAGATATTAGGTCTAGAAGATGGACAGTTTGCAGGCTTGACTCGTTGGGGTCATCGCCGTCTGATTGATCGTGCATCGCTTGGACGGTCCTAATCGCGCCGAACGGAGCTATGGTTCGAGAAAGGGGGAGTTGACGTGGACGGCGGCGCCCAATCCCTCGGTGACACATGTCTCTTCGACGCGTACGAGGCTGAGTCGGATAAATAGGAAAATAGGATATTTTATTATTTATTTAAATGCTGATAACTTCAAAAATGCATAACTTTGTGTAAAAAATCATAAAAATAAAATAAAAATACTCTATTGCTCAGTGAACAGAGGATAACAATGTGAAAATATTTTTATATTTATTTGATGAATATTTTATTTTTAATTAATTAAATGGTGTTTTAATTATTTTAATTCTCTATTAGCATAAACATTTCACCATAACTTGATCTTTTGGGCTTTGCTTCTACATATTATAAGGATGCTCTTTCTGATTTTTCCAATGTTAGGAGAGGTATCTAGGCATGAATATCTAATTTTCAAGTTAATGATCTCTATTTTGGTATAAAAACTATAGTAATTAAAATACTCATAAAAAAATACAAATCTTATTTTAGTGGGTCCACTATAGTTAGAGGATCCTAGGAAAAATATAAACTTGGTTTAACTCGTTTAAAATAACCATAATTGTCACCAACCCTAAAAATGAAAAAAAAAATTAATTTGGAGTAATTATTAATATAAATTACATAAAAACTATTCCACACTGTAATTTAATGTTAAAGGAGGCCCCCATAAAAATTTCAAGTTAATTGGAGTTAATTTAACCACTCAAATGATATAATTAAGTGGAATGTCATTTTTGGCATTAAAATAATTATAATAATTAAAATAAAATTCAAAAAATCACCAAATTGGTTATGGGAGCTCCTTATGACTAGAGGAACCTATGAAAAATAAAAGTGGAATTAAAATAAATACTTCATTTTAAGCTATTTTTAAGCATTTAAATTAATTAAAATTAATTAAAAATCATAAAAATCACAAAATTGTAAAAACACACTAAAATATCACATTTGCCTTCATGAGCATTTGTAATCAATTAAAATAATTTTTCTAATTTTCTAAGTCAAGATATTAATTTTAAAAGGCTTAACAATAAATTTTCTCTAAATTTTCACTAAAATAATTCTAATAATTAAAACATAAAGAAAAAAAAATGTGAAATTTTTTTTTTTTGGTTTCCTAAACTCAGAGAGATTTAATAAAAATATAAAACTTAATTTTCCATTTAAATATTATTTTATATTTAATTAATACTCAAAACCAACAAATAATTTTAATAATTACATTACATTCCTAAAAATCATGAAAATTGGTCCAAGTGGTTCTTTAACCTATATGAACTTCCAATAATTTTATCAAGTCCAAAAGTTTTATTTTTATTGAGTTATTAAATTTTCATTGAAAATCCCTATTTTTGTATTAAAAGTAATTATAAAATTATACAAATTCAGAAAAATCACATTTTCTCCTCTGTTGTTTTAATTAACACATGAGTGAGGTAACATAAAATTTTTAAGTCATTTGAGTCTAATTTAATGAATTATAGGGCACTAAGACCTTAGGGGCAAAAATGTAATTTTGGAATTTTGAGCTTAATTAACATTTAGGCCTAACCAAGAGGGTAAATGGGTAATAAATGATCTTAAAATAACATGCCTTGATGATTGAAACATAAAAAGGGATCAGTGGTAGAAACCAACCTCACTATGAATTTCATAAAGAATAAATTTGTAATTTTTCAAATTAATGAAATTTGGAAGAATAATTAAATAGGGAGATATTAAGGTGAGGGGTTTGATTTGGAAGATCATAATTCACTAATTTAAAACCCCCAACCAATGGTTTTGAGATGATTTATAATTCATTATAAGGATTAAGAATATAAATATTGAATACTCTTTTTCTTAAAATTGTAAATATACCCATTAAATCTTAAAGGCTTAGTAGTGAACTAGGCTTAATAAAAATATTGTCTAATGAGGTTTAGAAAATAACTTATAATTAAATTTAAGACTTTTAAAAATACTACAAGCCCATTCTTTAAAATCAAATTAATTAAATTCCTTAATTAAGTCAAGTTGTCCCCAAGGGTCTTTACCTATATAATTCATAAGTGAGACATCAAGTGATAATTACCCCGCCTAAGAGATAATTGAAACATCATAAGTCACTAAGCATAAGAGTATTAATTGGATGAACTATATAACAAATATGATAAAACCAAAATGAACTCAAGATAATTCCAATGACCATGAAATGTCTAAGGTATTACCCAAAGCTTTTTCATGATCCTTTGGAAATCTTGAAGGACGTGTGAGCTTATTATGATTTGCTTAATGGAATCGCCTTTAAAATTTAAATACACCAAGATATGACATAGGATTTGGTAGGCACACTTTAAGTTTATACTTCCTACTTTTTGTATAAAACATGTTTTAATTCCTGTAAAATTATATATGTATATGCTTTTCAAGTACTGAAGTTTTAGGTGGAGGAACGAGAAGACTCGTCAGGTATACTTTTATAGTTTACAGTGCTTTCTTTTCTCGCACTTTCTTACATTGTATTTTTATGCTTATAAATTTGCATGCTAAACAACGATGTCTCCCTGCATGAAATCTAAAACCTTTAGGATAACCACAAAACTGAAACCAAAACCAAAACAAAAATCAACCAAGATAAAATTCACCGTCACAACTCAAAGTTTAATCATAAACATCACAAAACAACAATTACAACTAAATTAAGACGTCTCTATCGGATGATCAGGAATCCATCAGAGGAGATAACCTACGGTTGCTAACGAGATTTCCCACAGTCTAAATGAAAGTATGAAACTCATTAAGTTGAGTTCAGTAAATTTATTTGGACTAAGTGAATCAGATAGAAAATAGTAGTACTGGAACGAGGGAACCGTAAAATACTAACTGGTGTCGCTCTAATCAACTTTAACATGCCCCATAATATTTAAATGACCATAACCATAGGGACATTTGATTTGACATCATAACTTGAAACATTAGAAAATTTAAACTTGCTACGACGAGGAGCTTGGAGCTAACATTGTGAGCAGTACGACCATCTTCAACAGCAAGAGGAGCTACAACAACACGTCTTTCCTTAGAATTAAATAAAAAACCCATAGGAATTCGAGGTTGTTTGCTTATGCAACATAAATCCTTAATTTATCTTTAGGCCTTTGTATAGCTCTGTTATACAATTCAAGCCCTGACCTGCTTTAGGATTCCGAGGTTGTAGTATGTCACGACCTAAATCCTCATATCTTCCAGGATATTTGTGTGACCGTTTCACATGAATATAAACCCTAATTAATAAAATTGGCTAGATGAAACATTGAATAATTCTAATCTCCAAAATTG
Organism: Phalaenopsis aphrodite; assembly: GCA_003013225.1. Lineage (NCBI taxonomy): Eukaryota > Viridiplantae > Streptophyta > Magnoliopsida > Asparagales > Orchidaceae > Phalaenopsis > Phalaenopsis aphrodite. The sequence continues at coordinate 2,274,302 of NEWO01000016.1, forward strand.
AAGCCAAACCATTGGATAGCTTGAGAAGTCATCGAGGTTCTCCTCCGAATCTATGACATCACCTAGTTTATTTTCCTTTGAATTCTACAATAAAATGTTTCAAACTTGAGTTATTCCTCTTTCACACATCTTTGTCTGATCTCGTTGAAGAGTCATATCCTTTTGAACTTCTTGAAGATAATATTATTTGATTTTTATTGAGAGTTTTCTTAGGCGACTTCGATTTTTTAATATGTAATTAGCTATAGGGGCTTGTCATTATAGGAAGTTTTTTCAAACCCAACTTAATATAAATCCTATTTAATTCTTCATATTAAATATGTGAATTTTTCGGTCAACATAAAATGGTTTCACAGGCTTAAACGAATGTCATACAATCTTTAATTTATTTAATCGAGCCTTCACGAGTAAGTAACGTATCTGTCCCCCGGGATAGGTGTACCACTTGTGGTATTAGGCTCGTTTATTTAAACTACTGGGGATATGAGATCAGTTCGGTCTTGTATTTTCAAAAATTTAAAATACTACTTTTTTTCTAACTTATATATGTATTAAATTAAATTAAAATGAGTATTGAGATATCTGTCATAGCAGCCGACAACTTAACAACTCCACAACCAAATAATTTATTTAGTTGTTAATGTTATTCAACTTAACATAACCTAGAAATCCCTAGGGCACTTTTGGGATAATTATTATTTTATTTTGTTTATGTTTTATTTTGAAAAAAAAAAATGTTTGATATGCTTGATTATAATTTGGTCATTTTTAAAACACTCAAATTTTTTATTGAGTGTTTAAAAAAGCATGTTTATTTGTTTTTCAGATACAAAAATATTTTAAAAAACAAAAGAAAAAAGAATATTTTAAACAAGCTCATTGTGTTTTGGATTTGTGTTTACCCAATATTTTGAACTTTTTTTTATTAGATTTCAATGTCAACCCAGTAATAAATGAGAACAAAGAGTATAAAATTTACTTGAGTGTGGTCGATATTGAGATTGAAGGCCATATGATCTTCTTTTGGTCTAATCATAACTTTTTTGGTATGTTAAAGATTTGTATTTACTTATAATACAAAGATTGTTTAAAATAACTAAAACATAAAATCTTGGCTCAATTTGTGAACTATATCAATTGTATAAGCCATCTTTACAATCATATATAAATTTCATTGATTCAAAAAAATGTTAGTAACTGTGTCATTCCTAAGCTTGTTGGGTCATAAATTTATGTCGACACAAGCATAGACTTTGTGTGTAGTCTTTTGCTTACTCACCTTGTTCGAATAAAGTGGGATAAACTATGGGGATCATGTCTTTCCTAGTATACGAAACTTTGAATAGGTAAGAAAATGTCTTAAGCTATAGTTTAATGTTGGAATATTGAAGGCTAGTGTAGTGTCGGTTCATAAGGAATTATTTTGTATTGTTGTATGAAATATAAGCTTTATGACCAAGTAAAGTTGACCATAATTTGCTTATAATCATTAAATACTTTACAAATAATTATGAAGGGATATTAGGTAGGCTTTACTTATCTTTGTGTTGATATCAAAGAAGTTTCAGGTAAATTAAGGTGGAATGAAATTGCTTGAGAAAAGCTCTAAGAACATTTAAATTCATGTTAATCTTAATAAGGGTTTTATTATAATTGAAATTTTAACTAATGTGGAATATCATGATGATTTCTAAGGTCCTACCACAAGGGAATGATCTGAAGCAAAGCAAGTGCAATAGGGAGTAATTTAAGGTCTATAAGATCTTGATAAAGTAGGCATCAAGTTAATTCTAATGTTTTCTCATGTGGTGGTGGAAGAGTAATCTGGGTAATGATAAAAAAATAGGAATTCAACATTTGATCAAATTTTATATCAAAACTTACAAGATTTAAAAGTGTAAGATTTTCTTCAAAGAATAGGATAGAAAAGTATAGATTAAATGTTTGGGATATTAAAGAATTATTAATACAATTTTTATAAGTTTCAAATTAGTGATTAAATACTTATAAATAGATTAATCTTTTATTTGTAGCAAAAAAAAATATCTTTATGTATTAGGCTTGCAATTAGAATATGATAAGGTCAATATAGAGATGAATAAAAGTTATAGAGAATATGGTGAAGTTTATATGACAATTTTAAAGGGGGTGGGACATGTCATTGGATTGAGGGAGGAAAAGATTTAAGGTTAGCCAAGCCTTATGTGGAGGAGGGGAATTATAATGGGAGAAAAGAAGAGTAAAAATTAAAAAAAAAACAATTAAAGGCTTACCAACTCTTTAGGAACTTAACACAAAGCTTTGGTAAGGAGTATAGAAACCACAAAGACACATAAAATAAAACTTGTGCAATCAAAATATAATTTTAGTTTTGTTCAATGAAATTAAATGCATAAAGTAATTTCTATTTGTAGATTTTTTTTGCTTAACTAAATTTGTAAAATTTTACGATACAATAAAACACTATAACTAGTTTTTCTTGATGAAATGTGAGAAAAAAAATATTATATTCATTAAAGTTTTCAAAATCAATAAAATTTAACAAAATAAAATAAGACAAGTAGAGTGATCGTAAAATCATGCTTCCCTCTTTGATTGGTATGACTGAAATACCCATCATGAGGCCTCAAATTAAACTTCTTGATTATTCTCTAATATTTTTAGAGGTGTGATCCATGAGCTACTTTAAGGGGCTTTGCAAGATAAATAGTCAAATTCTTCATGGAATACCCATGTTAATAACCTTGTACTGGCCTTGTGTGTTAATGTTATATCAAAAATTTTGAAAAATTTTGATGGGTTACTTTAAAACTTAATGGAAAAAAGATAATATGGGTTTACTTTAATCTTCCAATATTAAATTTAAAAATTTTGAATTTTGACTTTGAAGATATTTAATTTTTATTTTAGAAACATTTGTTTAAGGGTTATCATCATCCATGACCAACCAAGTATCCATTCATTTGAAACCAACGAAGTTGTGAATTATAGAGGGTGGTTGGAGAGGTTTTAATGACTCTTCATTTGATAATGGTTGACCATTTTTTATTTTCTTAGATTTTTTTTTTAATTTCTTGGGTTTATTATACTTTTTCAATAAATTATGGTTTTAAAATGAAAAGTATTTTGCATTTCAAGAGGGAGGGAGAGAGGGAAAGAAAGAGAGAGAGAGAGAAAAAAGTGATTCCTCTTGGTGTAGGTTAGGTGGCTAACCTCTTTATTCTTCTTTGGTGGAAGGAACTAATCATCTTAGTGGCTTTTGTGCTTTTCTAATATTCCATCCTTTATTATTTGCATTTTTTTCAATCCCTTACACACCAATAGATACATCTCAGCATTAGAGTTTATGAAGGTTGGCTTGCCTTAATTTGGTTAAGAAGATTATACTGGTACTAGGTGTTGAATTAGTCAAAAATAGCTAAGGGCCAATTGCAATAAATTTATTTATGATTGATATATTAAAATTTCTCTGTGAATTTAAAAATTATCAATTATGATAAATTTGTAGCTTTGGCCTTAGATGGCCAATTAAATCCATTTAGGCTAAACGGAGTTAAAGCGTTTAATCATGATACAACAATGCACTATTTGACTTTATTAGATCATTTCTAGTATAATTGGAACTATTTAGTGGATTGGCCAAATTGAATTTATCCAATTCCATCTTTTGGGTTTAACTGATCAAGTTTTTCTATTTGGCCAAGTTAGGTTTCAAGAGGGTGCAACCTAGTCCAACAGTAAATTATAGTTAATTACCTCATTGCTTAGTAATTTATATCCTAAATAGTAGTTTTGGTAATGCAACTTGATTATTAAATTCAAAATCACTAAGCATGTCAAATAGTATGGAGGATTTGGGGGTATGTTGGCCACATGTAAAATTTAAGCTCATAAGTCAAGATCAAAGAATCTCATACTCAATCACAATGCATAAATATGTGACTAAACTATTTAGGGGAAAAAAAACTAGAAGCTTGTAAC
>NEWO01000016.1:2300335-2310641 GCA_003013225.1 Phalaenopsis aphrodite
AATAATTTTTCAAAAGTTGACCCGTACGGTATGCACATAAATGTTTATAAATCATGAAAATTTTATTCATATAAAAGCAAAATAAAAATTATAATTTATGGTGCATCACTTTTTCCCTCTTCTTCGCTTCTTTGCATTTTTTTGGCGTCTATACAATGCATTTCAGCGTTCACGTGTTAATGTTTTTTTGGGAAATTTACATACATGCCACACAATTCTTACATATTTACACATCTAGCACCCAAAAATTAATATTTACACTTATAACATCTTAGTCCCAAGGAAATCTGTGTTCTATTTTAAAAAATGATTGTAATTGTCTCATTTTTTTATGTGCATCTTAACAAAAATTATTCCAAACGGAATGTATCCGCCGCTCATCACTGTTAACATATATTTCGGTGGGCCTCATTTTTTATTTTTTTTTGAATAAAAAGTTGATGGACGGTAAAGATCGGACATCGTATTGAATAATTTTTAGCATCTTAGAGTGCCGGAAATGGTATCACATCTTGACGTCGGGAAATGGCTTTTTTTGGTGGGAAGGTGTCATGGGAAATGTGTATTCGGCTTTTTAAAAATGATAATAATTTTAATTTGATGAGAGTTAAAAAAGAGTAAAGTGGTATATATGTAAATATAAATATTTAAGTGTTCGTGACGTAAAAAGAAAATAATTGTATTGAATTTATGTAAATGCCTCCTATCCTTGGAGTAACTTGATATCATAGATTTCACAATTGGAAATAAAGTTAAGAATCTCAAGATGTCGTAAATTTATTTTCGTGTATCGTTGATCGATTGTATCAAATTTTTGGCGTCATTGCTGGGATAATATTGAATTTTCAATTTTAGAAAGATTTTAGTTGAATTGTTACAATTTTGATTTGAAGATTGTTATGTTGTACTTATTATGTAGCTTATTTGATATATTCTTTGTTAGAAAAAAAAAAAATATATATATATATTATTTTTGTTATTCTCATTTTTGGTCATATAAGACTTGCGCGGACGTCACCCCTTGATCAGACACAACAAAATTGGTCTAAAAGGGAGTCTGCCTTTTTTTTTTTGGGCCTGGCATGGTCACGCTAGGCCTGGGCGTGACCTGTCGAGTTTTGTAGCCCGGTCCAACCGTTCCCACTCTTGATCGCGAAACATCGCGACCCCGCTCATGATTGCGAAAGGTCGTGACCCCAACTCTTGATTTCGCATGGCGTCGATTCGCAAACAGCGCTAACCGCTACCCCTTCTTCTGTCGCGAAGCGGAGCATCCATTTGCTCCCTGTTGTTTCACGATAAAAGGAGCGGCTCTCCTTTAGATTAAGTTAACCACACGACCATTATGGTGTTCTTCTTCGGGCTTCTTGGGATAGAGGAAGAGAAGTACAAAGAGTAGTTCCTTGCAGTAAAAAGAAGAAGATTGTTCTCCCTTGACTTCTTCTTGGTAGCTTGTGACAGAATAGAAATTGAGTTTATTTCTCTTGTAAGTTTATTTTCTTGGGTGTATCTCGGTATAGAGATGTTTTGGTGTATCTCAGTGTAGAGAGAGAAGAAGAGAGCAACAAAGCGAGAGATTCCTCTTGTAAGTCGAGACGATCGACTGGTGTATATTCCTTAAGTAGTAAAATCTTAAGTAACTCCGTGGACGTAGGCAATTTGCCGAACCACGTAAATTTGAGTGTTATGCTGTGTGTACTTTTCTGGTGTGAATTTTCTCGTTCTATTTTTCACTTCATCAAAGATCGTTCATCTATTTTATATTTCTATATACCACAACATGACCATGCCTCCATATTCCTCGAGTGGCCATACCTAGCTTAGGTGTGACCACGCCCAAAGTAACTCGGCGTGGTCATGCCAGGCTTAGGCATGACCACGGCAAGAAAAATCGACTTCACATGTCAGCGATCATTGGCCTTCATCTACGGATCAATCGAAGAATCATCACGTCCTTTCACCGGCAGTGATCCCTGGCTCTTCAACTGTCGAGCTGATCATCACCGCCAACTTGCCACCTTATCAGACGACTCTAAGAGGCTCTACAAACACTTCCCCACCTACAAAAGGAGATCTCCAACACTAGACCAGAAATTATTCCGGCATTGTCAACAAAAGAAGAAGTGCACAGGGAGAAGAAAAAGGGAAGCAATGACATATCAATGATTGATGTGAACCAACAACATATCAAAGACATATCGTAATCTTGGACTGTCATTTCTGATGGCTTACAAATCAACACCACAATACAATTTTGTGATGTCTGTTATAGTTTTCTGACAAAATAGGCCGTCAGTTTATGCCGACAACCCTGCTACACTTTTATGATGTTTGTGCAACACTTTTTCGACAATAATGCTAAACTTTTTCAATAGTCAAGATAGTCAAATATAACTGACGATGTACCTACGATAACTAATTAGTCCATTGTAACAGTTTAGTTTCATCAGTATATCATCGACACTTATAAGCCATAGCCAATTATGCAGGTAAAATAATTGCCGACTAGTATTTTATTTACGTCCCAAAATACTTTGTTAAGCCGTCATAAATTTATGAACCGACTACTTTGATATATTTTTTGACGATTTTTAGGCCTTAAAAAATAGACTCATTTTCTATAATAACTACTTGCAACTGCCGTAATCAAAATATAACCTTTGTAACCAAGTACCACTATTCCAAAAACAACATCACACGACTTTTGTTGCTGACTAATACTATTAAAACTCCTAAATACGATATTTATAGCCATCTGTTACCCTTTGAGCCATCGACTATGAATTTTGCGGCCAACTACTATCGTTATAGCTTCTAAATTTAGCCCATGTGATTGACTACTACACTTTACAGTTATCAGTTATAGCCTTTGTGGCCAACTACTCTTGTTAAATCCTACAATTACGACCACTGTGGACGATTATTACTCTTGCAACTACCGACTATGACATTTGTAACCAACTACTACTGCTAACACTTCCAACTACTACCTCTGTGGCTGAATGTTGTTCATACAGTCACTAACTACGAACTTTGAGTTACAACTTCCAACTACAACTATTGTGGTTATCGACTATGGCCTTTGTCGACAACTACTACTCTCAAAACTTCCAACGACGACCTTTGTGGCCAACTACAGCTATTGCAATCATCTTCTAAAGCCTTACAACTAACTACTGCCTTACCAACCACCAATTTACGAACTTTGTGGCCCACTACTATCATTACAACTTCCATCTACGACCTCTGTGGCCAATTGAAGCTATCGCAACCACCTAATACAACATTTTATGATCAACTACTCCTTTGTAGCAACCAACTAAGACAATTATGACAAACTATTATAATTACAACCAAGAACCATATTTATTGTAGCCTAACTATGACTATTATAATTAAAATACTATTATTTGTATATGTGATTATTAGTTTTGTAATTTCATTTTCTCTTATTCAGAAGAATAGTAAACCAGAATACCTACAATTGTATAGTGAATTACTTTGACTGGATTAGACCCACTATAATTTCTATTTCTAGGATTTTTTCACGTAAAAAATATTAGTGTTTATATAAAATTTAATCATTAATCATTATTATTATTATTATTATTATTATTATTATTATTATTATTTTTGGGGGAGGGGCAAACTCAATTATAAATTCAATATTTTAAAATTTCTTATGGGGCCCGTTTCACGGAATTTAAAATTCTTTTTATTTTCTTATTTTTATTTTACTAAATTTTGTCATTATGTGCCCTAATAACTACGAATCCCAAGAGATTCCTATACTATAAAATTCATTACTTAGATGACTTTTTTTTTTATTCTTTTTAATTCTTACAAAATATAATTATTTTTAAATTTAAAAATAATAGATATTTTAAATATTATATAAAAATAACTTTCAACTAAAAATTTAAAATTATTATTTTTTTTAAAAAATAATAATTTTATTTTAATAATTATATATTTTATTTTAGTGATTTTATATTATATTTTTAAATAACATTGTTTATATGCTAATAATTATGTTTAAACTCTAAACATGCTCAATAATTGCATGATTTTTTTACTATGATTAATGATTAAATTAATAAATAAACTCTAAACATGCTCAGTAATTAGGATTAATGATTAAATTAATAAATAAACTTGCCCTCTCTTATATAAGAAATGAGGGTCTATTTTAAAACACTATGGGAAGATATTCGCTTATTTCTTCGATCATGTCATTATTTTAGTATTTAAATTCCTTAACAACCCCAAAACTAAATGATCTTTGGCTTGCTGAATTCCTCTCATGGAAATGCTCAATTTAATTATAAGAAGGCTAAATTTAGAGATCATTTGACTTTTAAATTAGAACTCATATGATCTTAAATTTGACTCTGAATTTCTTTTTTAATCTAATATATATTAATATTTATGCGTATCAAGTGACTTTTTGGTGACGTGTCACCTACCATGATTCTTTGGTTGGCAGAGCTTGTAAAACCGTTGGGGTCATGGGTTCGATCCCGCCTATATGCAGAATAGAATTCTTAAGCACATGAGGTGGTTAGTCGGGAGGGTCACCTAACAACCTCTGACCAATCTTTATAAAAAAAATTAATTTTTGGTGACATAAAAAAATAGGAAATGAAATAAAAATTTGGGTGATATAAATATAAATATAAATAGCGAAGATTGGGTGTTTGATATTTAAAAACATGAGAATTAAGTGATACGGACGTCCATACCCATTCATATTATAATGCGAAGCTTATTCTTGTTCTATATTTTCTATAATAAAAGTGTCATGTGTTAATATTATGTCATGTTTGTGTCCCCGTATTGATATTCATGCATCGTAGCATAGATGTAACTAACGACACAGAGAAGCCATTGACGTGACCGACAATTGAACATAAGAGCCGAATCTCAATGAGCTTTGAATGCAATTTGGTTGGCAGCAAAAATGAGTACATTATATCCTTTTTGTAGAGGTTTTAGAAATTCAAAAATTTGATCACAAGAGCAAAAATTCAATGTGAAATTCTAATGTCTTCTCAATTTAAACTATAATCCATTTTAAATGTATTTAAAGTTCACTATATCTACAAGTTTCAAATACACTAATTTGTGTAAAGTGACGTTGCTTCATGGCATTGCCGGTCGCCTCTCGCCACGGTCACACCATAGATGACTGTCAGCGCTACCGTTCGTTTTCTACATAACAGTCCGCCATTCATTGTCTCCACACAAACCGATTCCTGCCACCCGTCATCATTGCTAGTGGAGGCGACGGTTGCTATCAACTACGTGTTGAAGATTGCCACTTGCAATCATTTTCTACCACTGACCATAACCCATCGCCAAATGCCACTACTTGTTGCAGCTAGCTTTCGACTTGTCGCTCAATGCTAGCTCCTGTTGCAGCTCGAGCTGCCCGCCACCAGCATCAACCGCCACCATCCACCACCGACATTAATGAGTTCATTTTACTACATTTACTTTTGACATAACCAAGTATCTATATGTTCAACTTATTGACACCACCACTAGATTCCTGCCTCCTTAAATATTCAGACATAAGGAGCACTTCACGCACACCCTAAGCAAATTTGAGCCGAGCCGAGCCGAGCCGAGATTTGAGGTACAACAATGTAATTTAATAATTAATGGGGACCAATGGAGAAATAAAAAGAAAAGACTGTGGCCTCACTGGACGGTTGGGGAGCATTTAGTTTGCTGCTGCTCTGCTCTGTCCCTCTCCCTCTCCCCTCCCTCTCCCCTCCCTCTCCCTCTCTCTCCTCAGCTCCCTCTTCGAAGTTGAAGCTAGCTCTGCTTCCCTCACTTCTGAAATTGAAGAAATCCTCTTCTTTAATCTTCTTTGAGTATTGTTACAGATTGACACGATCATTCATGGCGATTAAATACCATCTTCCGATTTCATTAGCTTAGATTGTGTTGCAGACTTCTTTCTTGAGCTGCCTGCTCGATCGCATCACTTCTTAGATCTGAAGATTTCGAAGGTAATGTATTGCTCTTGTTAGATGAATGATCTCATCTTCAAGTATGATTTTGCAGAAATTCAGCGACTAACTTTATTTTGTGTTTTCTTTTTTGGATCTCGAGTTCGATTTCAGTTTTGGATTGACATGATTTGAGAGAAATGAGATCTGGAAATTGGAATTTGCATTTCAATGTTAATGCTGTTGATCACTACCAAAGATTTTCTTGAGCTTGATAGTACTAATTATTATTTTAATAATTTGTAATGTTTATAAATGGGATTTTCAAATTGTTTTCAAGAAGTTTTGTTTTAAAGAATATGCTACCTAAAAAGGAAGCAATATTAAGATCTTTATTCGTTTTAGCTGCATTTTCTTTGAGCGGCTGCTTTCGATTTGTCTATCTTTTTATAGTGCGGCGGTGGAGTTAGAATCAATTATTTTAAGTCATTCATGAATGGATTTGATATTAACAGATTAATTTGCACGATGAAAAAAGAAAAGCAATGATATGTACGTAGTGATTCCTTTTCTAATGAATATTAATTACTCTTCATTTCTATCTTTGTTCATTTGCTTGTTCTTGATTCCAATTCTATTCATGGCTCCGTTTATATTATTGGTTTATATTTTTGAAATGATAATTGTCTGTGCTTTTTTCTTCCTAATTATATGTGGATGAGGTCTGCATTAATTTTCTCTTGCTGGAAAAGGAGATTTTTCTTATAATTTAGTTAGGTTGCAATCATGACTACAAATCACTGTTTTAATGTTTGGTGTATTTCCACTTCAGAGATAATTATTGTGGTAGGCCCTGATCTGAATAAAACTATCATCTTTCTATCGTACTCCTGCTTTTGTTCAATTTCTTCAGATCTTGATCACTAAGTTTCAGACTTTTAACTCAAGATTAAGATTAAGATTGAGTTCCGAAGAGTCCGCAAATGATTTTTTGCTAAAATGAATTCAATTTTTCTGTTTCATTGTAATCTTTGATTGCTGTTATTTCGCTGTAACAATCATGAAATTATTTGATTGGAATGATTTGATGTAGAGAACCGTTTGATGGATTTCATTTTTTAAAGTTTTGATTATTCTGAGTTTTTTCGTGTTTGTTATTAGATGATGATTGAGGCAGAACTGTGTTCATCTCGTGTTCTATCTCCTTCTCGAGAAGAAAGTGGAGATGAAGAGCTCTCTGTTCTTCCGAGGCACACCAAAGTAATTGTGACTGGAAACAATAGAACTAAGTCTGTTCTGGTTGGCCTGCAAGGCGTTGTCAAGAAGGCTGTAGGCCTTGGTGGTTGGCACTGGCTGGTAAAATTTATTTACTCATAGATTTAATCATTTTTTTAACTATGTTTATCCCTAAAATCTTGAGATTTAGCATTGGCGTTCCTTAGATTTCATAAAGTTATTATATTAATTCTTTAAAGAAATCATTTTTGAGTATTTCTCTAAGTTGAAAATTCAAATTTGAAGGTCCTTAAAAATGGTGTGGAAGTGAAGCTGCAAAGAAATGCGCTTAGTGTATTGGAAGCTCCAACGGGTAATGAAGAAGATGATGAAGAAATGGATTGTGACAACTCATTCTGCAGCAGCTCTGACATGGGAGATAAAGATGGTGATTATCGTAAGTTAAATTATATAATTACATTTTTTTTCTTAATCAATTCAGCCGAAATGAAAAAAGCTGATTTTTTTAAAGCCGGACATTATAGTTTATCAATAAAAACCATTCTTTTTTCACAGCTAGCATAGAGTTTCACAAGCCAACTAAGCCAAGGGTGAGGCACACAAGGCCTTGGACTTCCTCAGCCAAATCAACTAATCGTAGCAGTTACAGAGATCTGCAGGCCAATAACCACAAGCCTCACTTGGTAAGAAACCAAGCAATTTCATAATGACACTAGGAAACATTGATATTTACAAAGAAAATAAAAACAACCTTTTTGAATCCGTTTGTCAAAATTTTATCCCAATATCAAAATTCATAATAAAACAGTAGATTTACTTTTCTTGTTTTTATAAAATCTTCAATTGTTTGACATCTGAACACGTAAAACACATGAGTTCAATAATTTAAAGCATGACATGGATGTTAATTTTGTGAAGAGATAAGTTTTGGTTGCCATGCATGCAATAATCTCCAACCAGAATCATTTGCGTAAACTCACAAAAATCTCATTTTATGTATATTTTAAAGGGATCAAGATTGTCCACCATCTTCTTCATTACAAAAACAAAACTTTAATTGCTCTATGACTCTGCGTGCAGCTACTTAACCTAGTATTATTGGCTTGATTGAATTATTACACTTTGCAAAAGTCCCATTTTTTTCATTTCAATGTTAGAGGTGTGATAATTGAAGATTGAAATTAGAACTAATTTAGTTTTCAGAAAACTATATTTGGGCATGATATTTTGTAGCTAAAGATCTTTATTTCCCCCTTTTCTAAGTAAAATAAAACATCAAATCATAAAAGTGGAACCTTTGAATTACTGATAATAATATAATAATATATGATGCTGAATCGTGGTCCTCTGTTTCCCTAACATTGTTCTTACTTCATCCAAAATTTTCTTTGCAGAGGGTAAATCTGGCAAAGCTGGGGACAGCGACGTTGTGGAGATACTGGAAACACTTCAATCTTGTGAGCCTATTTTCTGCAAATCTGTTTTCTCAATCATCCACTTAATTTTTTCTTATTATTTTATATATTTCATGCAATATTATTTAGGTGAGCATCAATCCAAATCCATCGAAGCAGCAACTTATCACTGGGGTCCAGCATCATTTCCTCTCACAAGTAAGCCCCCTATTATTAGTCAAATTACATTCATACCCAAATTATTTGACATATAACCCCCTCGCTAATTCCATGAAGCAAGTGGATGAGATGCAGGCTATCGTGGGCTTCATCCACACGGCAAAGAGATTGAAGGCTCCCTACTCTTAATCAGTTTCCTCCTCTGTTTCAAGCGCAAGTGTTCTATTGTAGCTCTGCTTAATTTACTACTAACCACGCACTTTGCAGTAGGATTATGGACTTAATTGTACTATATTTTTATTAATAACATTTTAGGAGAGCATAAGCAATTTTGATTTGTGCTCTTTGTACTTCCTTATTTAATTTTAATTTATTTATGCCCATTCCCTCATTTTCAAAATTTTCCTATATTTATATCAATTTATTTATAGTCGAAAAATATATTTTATTTTTTTAAGTATAAATGTTTTATGTATTTATTCGAATTATACATCCTTAAATAGGGAAAAATATTACATTTGAACTATGTGGACACGTGATTTCAAGAAAACGCATGTCTTCCTGTGATTCGACCCAGTAACACAAAAAAAATATTCTTATTGTGTTTGTTCCACGTTATTTAGGTGTTATTGTGATGATATTAATGTATTATTGTGTTATTAATATTCTCAAAACATAATAACACATAAATATAACTTTAATAATTATTAAATAATACAGAATAATTTGGGAGAAATATTTTTTTGCCTTATATTAATTTTTTTTATAATTTGGGTTAATTTATGGGACATTGGGTGTGATTAAAATAAAAAAAAAAGGGGATTCGCGTGTTTGCCGGGCCTGAATTATTTGTGTTATACTTTTCATGAGAGTCGTAGAGTGGACAGGCTGGCTGATGGCTACCGTGTCTCGTCTATTTTTATTTATTTATTTATTTATTTATTTTCTTTTGTTGGGTAGTGTGCGATGTGGACGCAAGTTGTTATGCGGGCCCCCCGTATCTTATGATATCTATAAACATTTCTTTTTTTTTATTTTTTATTTTTTAAACTTGTTTTATAATTAACCGCGGTAATTTATAAATTTATTTTATGCGATTAATTTCAGAATTTATAAAATGTTAAAATAATATTTTTGTTATTTAAAAATTGAGTTTTAATAATTATTTTAGCAGATGTTGCTCTATTTATTGTATTGTCACATTGGCGTACTAAAATTTAGCTTGCATTCGGCTCGTTTATATTTTGAGTTAAAAAAAAATAACAAATAAGCCGAATGCGAGCCGTTCACGAATAAAGAGTACTTTTGATAATATTAATCACATAGCCATAAGATGTTAACGATTGGGATAAGATTTAAATCATTATTTGAATTTAATTTAATAATTTGTATTTTATTTTTTTCATTAATACTCTTAATTGATTATAAATTTTTGTAGTCTAAAAATATTACTCATAATATATATATATATATATATATATATATATATATATATATATATATATATATATATATATATATATATATATATATATATAT
>NEWO01000016.1:2312575-2326900 GCA_003013225.1 Phalaenopsis aphrodite
ATGTTTGAATTTTGAATGCTTATAATTAACCCAAGTATCCAAATTATTCGACTATTATCACCCAATTACGATCGTCTGCCCGAGTACCACCATCTGATAAATCTCGCCCGGCTACCTACTCGTCTCTCATTGTCGAGCCTGCATTCCTAATCATCGTCTCCTGATTATCGTCATCTGATCATTGCCGCCTGACGATCATCTACAACCCATTAGCACTTAATTGCCATCCTCCAATTAATCACCTCTCTATGATTGTGAGTTATATTCATGCAAAACTAAATGCAAACTTTTATTTTTATTGCCATAAATTTGCAGGCAGAGTCCAAATATGAGCCGGCATGAACATGATCGCCTCTCAATTATTTCCATCAAATTGGAAATAAAATAAAAATTTTCAATTATTGCAGAAGGGCGGTCAAGGTAGAGAAAAGTCAAGACTTACCCATGTTTTAGTGTAATGGTAAATAAATTAAAATTTTATTGCATTTCTGCCCTTCAATTTTTTCATTTTTATACTGTGGGTCATTAGTCATGAACCACTGTTAGGTTCTGTTGAGTGGGGTTCATGCTTTTGTGGACGAAAAGGACAACACGTCAATATATATATATATATATATATATATATATATATATATATATATATATATATATATATATATATATAATTATATTACATATTTAGAACTAAAAATTTGATTTTGTATTTTTAATAATTTGGTGTAATAAATATCTACATAAAGATTTATATTTTTCTCTTACAAAGTTAATAATAGTTGATGAGTGCTAGAAAATTTGCGACGGTAGAGTAATGGATTAACGTCTTAGCTTTGCATGAGGATTCAACACATACTCAGATCAAAATGAATCAAGCTGTGATGACACCATAAGTTTTTACCTGGAAAACCTGTAAGTGGGAAAAACCACAGGGCATGACTTAGTTGCAAAAATCTACTATAAGTTGATGATTATAAATGCCCATTGTCCCACAGGCGAGAAATGTTATTAGTTTTTCAAGTTACAACGTCGACTGATGATGTCTAGTTGGCGGTGGTTAGCAGAGGTCGGCGATGATCGACGGTAGTCAACAACAATCCATGACAGTCGGTAGTGGTCGACGGAGGTCAATGGCGATCGACGGCGAGCAACAGTAGCCGGTGGTGGTGGTCGACGACGATCGACGATGACCATGATGATCTTGGACTTGAGCTCCTTCTAAAAACCTCAAGTTCTCTCTTAAACCTCCCGCATTCTTCCTCATGAGAAGCAAGGGCTCTATTTATAGTGTTTTGGGTACAATTAATGCAGGAATATTAACCATTTTGATCGGACGGTTCAGAGTGTTTTCTCAATCAGATGACGTTTGATGGACATTTGAATGCATTAACGATGTCAGAATTGAGTAATCTCGGGCTCGTTGGATTCGTCTTGTCGAGATGCTTGATCCAACTATGAACTCGCTACATTTGACATCCGTTTGACCTTTCAAATGCCTTCGGAAATCCTCCAAAGATGGCTTAATGATTTGATCTGACTCGGATTAGACTAGTTTTTATATCATTGGGTCATCTCATCGAGCCGGTCAGTTTGACTATAAGTTCACTGAAATCAACGCTATGAATGACTTTTTATCAATGTTTGAATATTTCTTGCTCAAAATATTCTCAAGATCTGTGTCATGCTTTGAGATTTGTGCTGGATGATGATAATTTGTTGATGGAGTATCAGTTTCTCGTCTATTTTCTAACGAAATTATTTTTTTCGTCTGAAAATATCTAGATCCAGAGTATATATACATTGACAAATCTTCTGAATGTTCCCATAAGCTTTTATTTGCTCTTCGTTTTAATGATTTGATAATACTTTTAATTTGCTTTAATAATCCTTTTAATTACAAGCTTAGGTAACTTCATAAATGAATGCTTGAACGCCAAACGACGGGGCGGATGGAAACTGAATTTTATTATTATTATTATTATTATATATTTCTTTTATTATATTTTTATTAATCAGCATTTAATGATCCTATTACTTTTTCAGCCTGTAAATAGAGCTAAATTAAAGGGGTAAAGTTGCGGCAACTTCTTATTGCGGAGCGCCGCGACGATGCGCTGCAGTGGCGCGTCACGGCGATGCATCGCAGTGGGGGACGCGATGCGTTGTGACAGTGCGTTGAAGCGACGAGTTGCGGCGACGCGTGGCGATGGAGCGTCGTCACGGGGTGTCGCGGCGAGGCAACATGTTGTGGTGGAGGGTCGCGACAGTGTGTCGCGGCGATACGTTGCAGCAGTGTGCGCGACGACGAGTTGAGGCAGAGCTTCGCGGCGACGCGTGGTGACAGAGCATCATCACGGGGTGTCGCGGCGAGGCAACGTGTTGCGGTGGAGCGTCACGGCGGTGCGTCGTGACGAAAAGTTACGACGGTGCGCCACGGCAAGGCAACGTTGCGTTGCGGCGGTGTGCCACAACGACGAGTTGTGGCGAAGCGTCGTGGCGGGGTGTCATGGTGAGTGGAACGTCGTGACGAGGCGTCACTGCGAAGCGATGTGTACGGCGGTGCGTCGGGCAACGCGTTGCGGCAGTGAGTCACGGCAGAGCGCCGTGGCGATGCGATGCGTTCCGGCGGTGTGTCGTGGCGACGTGCTAGCAAAGTATCACAGTGGCGCGATGCATTAGATGTCCAATGTCATGAAAGAAGGAAGGGGTGAAGTCCTGAGCTGATTCAGGATTTCTCAGAAGAAAATCATTCTGCGCAGCGGTGAAAACTTGCATTGCAGAGTTGCGACAAAGAGTTGTGGTGCCAAGTTTCAGTGCTGAGTAACGATGAAGAGTTGTGCTACCGAGATACAGTGCAGAGTTGCGGTGCAGTGTTGCATCATAAAGTTGCTGTGCTGAGTTGTGGCGCATAGTTGCAGCAAAGATTTGGGGTGCCGAGTTACGACGCAGAGTTGCGAAGCAGATTTGCAGTGTCAAGTTAAGGTGTAGAGTTGCGGTGAAGAGTGAAAGTTGTTCTCAACCTGCGTAGCATGTGAGCAACGAGATCTTCTTTCTCATTGATGTCTTGCATTTCACAGGAGATTCATGTGTCACTCTTGCATATTCTACAGGTGATGAGGAAATGTTGTAGTTTTCCTATCGCACTTTAAGGGAAAGATTTTCATGCTTGTGGTGGTGATGTCTGGAGACCCCTTTACGATCATCAGAAGTATTAAAGTTTTCGGGAGGTGATGGCTACTCTACTTGGAGATGAGCAAATTTGTTGTAGCTCTTGTACAAGTATATGTTGGTTATTATAGCCTTTTGATGTGACATTTGTAGATGACAATAATGTATTTCTTTGTACGCCTTTGACGTTGCTTATGAGGTTATTATGGCTTTTCAACCTTATGATGAAATTCTGCAATTAAAATAAGCACACTCATTTTATAAAATGAAGAGTCTCGTACATTTTATGGTTCTTGCCTTTCGAGGTTGTGGTCTCTCAAATCAATGTTTTATAGGAGCTTGAACTGGTACATATTTAGGCTTATAGTCTTCTGAGGTCTTTCGTGTATCTATGCCTTTCGAGGCTTGACTTCTTGGAGCATTGTAGTTTTCCATCGAGTCTTGTTTGCTGGGATCAACTTCCAAGGCTATGGTTGAAAGAAAAAATCATTAAGGATGTAAGACCAGTTCTGAGTTGCATAACAGGAGATGCTCGACAGTATTAACTCGTAATGAACAAAGTCATACGAAATCCACTGAGGATGATTGACCTATCCTAGGTCGTTGGTCGAAGCTTTTGCTTGACGACCGTAACCTGTTATGGAAGAAGTCGAATGAAATCCACCAAGGATTTTTGACCTATTTGAGGCTGCTCGTTGAAGCATTTGCTTGACTACTGCAGCCTGTCATGGAAGAGGTCGAATCGACTCCCCCTGGGATCAATTAATTGCTGAATGAGGTGTCAGATATGCTTTGCGTTTATCGAGACTGAAGTGTAGGTTGCAATAAACCGTATGTTTTCTTTGAAATATGGTTGCAGTCATACTCAATAAAATATTTAACAACTTGTTTGTTGCTGCTTTTGAATCTTTTGCTCTCATAACGGAGGTATTTTCCATACAAGCTTGTAAAATAACACAAGAATTAGGCCTTGAAGAGATCAACTTCCTAGTCTAGCTGAAGAGGAACTCCAGTATGATGAGGGGACACTAAGGAACCATTTTTTACAGTGAAGATTGCCCCCAGTCCAGGATAGATTCTTGAAGATTTGTAATATGAAAAAGAATATGGGATGACTTCCCCACCACAGTCGTGTCTGAGACGTTAACATGAATGAACTTTCGAGACTGTAGTGAAGGTTGCCCCCCAAACTGGAAAAAGTTGTGAAATATTGTGTCTGAATATGATGCGAGAAGACAACTTCACTACAATCGTGCTCGGGACGTTGATGTGAACAATCTTTTGAGACTGCAGTGAAAGTTGCCCCCCAGTCTGGAAGAATGCTTCTGAGAAGATCTTCAAGACGTAAAGGAGGTTCCTTAGTCAGTTTGATGATATACATCATTGGGAAACGAAGTAAGGGATCAACTTCTTAGAGTTGAAGACAATGTCGAACAGGACTTCGTTTCCCACAAACGACGCCAAACTGAAGTGTACTAGAAAATTTGCGGCGATAGAGTAATGAATTATTGTCTTAGTGTTGCACGATGATTCAACAAACACTTTGATGAAAATGAACCAAGCTGTGATGACACCAGAAGTGTTCACGTGGAAAACCAGTAAAGGGGAAAGACCACGGGGTCTGACCCAGTTGTAAAAATTCACTATAAATTGATGATTACAGATGCCCCTTGTCCCACAGGCGAGAAATGATTACTAGCTTTCCCAGTTACAATGTTGACTGACGACGTCTGGTTAACCGTGGTTGACGGAGGTCGGCGGTGATCGACGGTAGTCAACAACAATCAATGACGGTTGACGGTGTCGACGGAGGTCGACGGTGATCGGCGACGATCAATGGTGGCCGATGGTGGTGGTCGATGGTCAGTGGTGGTCGACAACGATCGACGATGGCGAAGATGATCTTTGACTTGAGGTCCTTCTCAAAACCTCAAGTTCTCTCTTAAGCCCCCCTCTTCTTCCTCATGAGAGGCGAGTGCTCTATTTATAGTGTTATGGTTTAATTAATACGAGAATATGAACCATTTTGATGAGACGGTCCAGAGAGCCTCCTCGATCGAATAATATTTGATGGAAATTTGAGTGTCTTAACGATGTCAGAATTAAGTAATCTCGGGCTCGTTGGATTCATTTTGTCGAGACGCTTGATCCAACTATGAACTCGCTAGATTTAACATCCGTTTAACCTTTCAAATGCCTTCGGAAATCCTCCAGAAATGGTTTAATGATTTGATTCGGGCTTGATCTGACTCAGATTGGACTAGTTTTTATATCATTGGGTCATTCTTATCAAGCCGGTCAGTTTGACTATAAGTTTACTGAAATCAGCGCTATTGATGACTTTTTATCAAGATTTGAATATTTCTTGCTCAAAATATTGCCTTAAGATCCGTGTCATACTTCGAGATTCGTGTCAGATGATGATAATTTGTTGATGGAGTATCAATAGTAATCTTTTTTATGTAATGTTGAATCAAGAGCATGCATGTAATAATAAAAATATATTTTGAATTTTAAGGGCTTGTTTAAGATTATTTTTATTTTTTAATTTTTTTTATATTTTATATTTTATATTTGTGAAGGCATTTGTTTAATGCATTTTTTAAAGCTTTTTTTATTTTTTATTTGAAAATAAATTAATTTATTTTTAAAAACATTCAAAACATTTTTAGTTGTTCTTTTTAAAAATAACTACTACTAATAAATATGTTCTATTTCAAAGCAATACATAAAAAAGATAAAATATAAAATAAAATAAAAGTGATCCCAAACAACCCATAAGATTATGATTTTTTTTCTATTTCTGTTGGATTACATAAGCCCATATATTTTAGCTTTAGTTATGCATGGTCTTACTGGACATTTTACGGGAGACCGTACATTGGTGTATGTTTTTTGCTGATGATATCTTTCCAGTGGAAAAGGCGAGAGAAAAAACCCAAGAAAAATTTGAATTATTGAGATCTACATTGGGGTCTAAGGGTCCGTTTGGGGCAGCTTATAAGTGCGGGCGGCGTTTTCAAAACGCCGCCATACCGTTTGGTTCGCGCTTTTCGCCAGCTTATCCGAAACTGCGTTTGGGTTTTTACACTAAAAGCAGGCCGCGGGCCGACCCCTGCGGCCGGCCCGCGGGCCGCGTTTCAGGATAAGCAGCTTATCCTGAAACGCACAAGCTGTCCCAAACGGACCCTAAAGACCTTCATTTGAGTAGAACTAAAACTAAATACATAAAATGCAATTTTAGTAGTAGTAATTCTAGTGACAAAAGTATAACTTTGTGCGACTAAATTATTATAATGTGTGAACGATTTAGATATCTCAGTTATGTTGTTCAAAGCGATGGTGATATAGATGGGGATGTTAATAATAGAATTCATGTTGGTTGGTTCAAGTGGGGGAATGCTTCAGGCATTTCGTATGATAGAAAATAACGCTTGCACTGAAAAGAAAATTTTATAAGATGATGGTGAGACCTGCAATGCTCTATGGCGTTGAATGTTGGCCTATAAAAGAGAAGCTTAATACTAAGTTATGTGTTGCCGAGATGAGAATGATTAGGAGGATGAGTGGCGTTACACTTAGAGACAAAATGCAAAATGAATAGATCCAAATAGGGTTGGTGTAAGAGAGTCGTCTTAGATGGTTTGGTGACATTAAACGTCGACCATCTGATGATCCGATTAGGAGAGTAGATGTTTTAGATTGGACTTATGTTAAGAAAGGTAGAGGCAGAACTAGGAAGACTTGGGTTTATTGTATAAAAAAATTATCTTAATTTATTATAACTAAGCGAAAATATGGCGCTAAATAGGACTCAATGGAGAGAAGAATTCATGTAGCTGACCGCATGTAGAGAGATTAAGGTTTTGTTTTTGTTGTTGTAGTTTACATATTAATGATGCATTGAATTATGAATTATTTGAAGTGTAGTATATTATGTCAATCTAAATTTAATATTATTTGCATAAAGTGATTGGCATTCAATAAACTCAATTTTTGTTAATAAGAAAAAAATAAATTTATATATCCTTAATCAAACTTAAATTTGGTCTTGGTTAGTCTCCAAGTGAGGCTCTCAAAAAGAATAAAGCTATAATAAGCATGTATAGACATTAGAATATACAAATGATACGTCATCAATAAATTTCATCGTCCACATAGATCTCAAGGCGTGATACGAATCTCAAGATAATTTTTTGAACAAAAAATATTCAAACTCCAATTAAAAATCATCTGTAACTACAATTGAAACAAATTTATAGTCAAACTGACCAGCTCGACGAGACAAACTCATTAATGACATAATTGATCCAAACTAAGTCAAATCCAGCCTAAATCAAGATGTTAAACCATTTTTGGAAGCTTTCGATGCCCAATTTAAAAGTCAAATAAATTTCAAATCTGACAAGCTTTTAGTCAATTTGAGCGCCTCAACAAGATTAGTTATTAAGGCATTTAAATGTCAACACAATGTCGTCCAATCGTGGGAATCTCTCTTGGTTGTCCAATAGAGTAGTCCTGATTTCTTTCTTATTTGCAGGGAGCCTCTCCCAAACTATAAATAGTGTTTTTCTCCTTCATGAAAGAGGGGCTAGATCTTNCGAAGCGATGTGTACGGCGGTGCGTCGGGCAACGCGTTGCGGCAGTGCGTCACGGTAGGGCGTCGTGGCGATGCGATGCGTTCCGGCGGTGTGTCGTGCCGACGTGCTGGCGAAGTATCGCAGTGGCGCGATGCGTTAGATGTCCAATGTTATGAAAGAAGGAAGGGGTGAAGTCCTCAGCTGATTCAGGATTTCTCAGAAGAAAATCATTCTGCGCAGCGGTAAAAACTTGCAGTGCAGTTGTGACAAAGAATTGTGGTGCCAAGTTTCAGTGCCGAGTTACGGTGTAGAGTTGTGCTATCGAGCTACAGTGCAGAGTTGCGGTGCCGAGTTGCGGTGCCTAGTTGCATCATAAAGTTGATGTGCCGAGTTGTTGCGCAGAGTTGCGTTGCAGAGTTGCGGCAAAAATTTGGGGTGCTAAGTTACGACGCAGAGTTGCGGTAAGAGTGAAAAGTCGTCCTCAACCTGCGTAGCAGGTGAGAAACGAGATCTTCTTTCTCATTGATGTCTTGCATTCCACAGGAGATTCATGTGTCACTCTTGCACATTCCAGAGGTGATGAGGAAATGTTGTAGTTTTCCTACCGCACCCCTTTACGATCATCATAAGTATTGGAGTTTTGGAGAGGCGGTGTTGACTCTACTTGGAGATGAGCGAATTTGTTGTAGCTCTTGTACAAGTATATGTTCGTTATTGTAGCATTTTGATGTGACATTTATAAATGATAATAATGTATTTCTTTGTACGCCTTTGACGTTGCTTATGAGGTTATTGTGGCTTTTCAACCTTATGAAATTCTGCAATTAAAATCAGCACACTCATTTTATAAAATGAAGAATCTCATACATTTTATGGTTCTTGCCTTTTGAGGCTGTGGTCTCTCGAATCTATGTCTTATAGGAGCTTGAATTGATACCTATTTAGGCTTATAACCTTCTGAGGTCTTTCGTGTATCTATGCCTTTTGAGGCTTGACTTATTGGAGCATTGTAGTTTTCCATCGAGTCTTGTCTGTTGGGATCAACTGCAAGGGTATGGTTGAAAGAAAAAATCCATTAAGGATGTAAGACCAGTTCTGAGTTGTATAACAGGAGATGCTCGACGGTATTAACTCGTAAAGAACAAAATCCACTGAGGATGGTTGACATATCCTAGGTCGTTGGTCGAAGCTTTTGCTTGACGATCGTAACCTGTTATGGAAGAGGTCGAATGAAATCCACCAAGGATTTTTGACCTATCCGAGGCTGGTCGTTGAAGCCTTTGCTTGATTACTGCAGTCTGTTATGGAAGAGGTTGAATCAAGTCCCCCTGGAATCGATTAATCGCGGAATGAGGTGTCAGATATGCTCTGCGTTTATCGAGACTGGGGTGTAGGTTGCAATATACTGTATGTTTTCTTTGAAATATGGTTGCAGTCATACTCAAGAAAATGTTTGACAACTTGTTTGTTGCTGCGTTTGAATCTTTTGCTCTCATAGCGGGGGTATTTTCCATACAAGCTTATAAAACAACACAGGTATTGGGCCTTGAAGAAATCAACTTCCTGGACTAGCTGAAGAGGAACTTCAGTATGATGAGGGGACACTGAGGAACCATTTTTTGCAGTGAAAATTGCCCCCATTCCAGGATAGATTCTCAAAGATTTGTAATATGAAAAAAATATGGGATGACTTCCCCACCACATTCGTGCCCGGGACGTTAACATGAATGAACTTTCGAGACTGCAGTGAAGGTTGCCCCCAGCCTGGAAGAATGCTTCTGAGAAGATCTTCAAGACATAAAGGAGGTTCCTTAGTCAGTTGGATGATATACATCCTTGCGAAACGAAGTAAGGGATCAACTTCTTAGAGTTGAAGACAACGTCGAACAAGACTTCGTTTCCCACAAACTACGCCAAATTGAAGTGTGCTAGAAAATTTGCGGCGGTAGAGTAATGAATTATCATCTTAGCGTTGCGCGAGGATTCAACACATACTCAGATGAAAATGAATCGAGCTGTGATGACACCATAAGTGTTTACGTGGAAAACCAGTAAAAGGGAAAAACCACGGGGCCTGACCTAGTTGTAAAAATCCACTATAAGTTGATGATTACAGATGCCCCTTATTCCACAAGCAGGAAAGGGTTATTAGCTTTCCAAGTTACAACGTTGACTGACGACGTCTAGTTAACGGTGGTTGACGGAGGTCGGCGGTGATCGACGGTAGTCAACGACAATCGATGACGGTCGGCGGTGGTCGACGGAGGTTGGTGGTGATCGACGACGATCAATGGTGGTCGACGGTGGTGGTCGACAACGATCAACGATGACGAAGATAATCTTGGACTTGAGATCCTTCTCAAAGCCTCAAGTTCTCTCTTTAGCCTCCCCCCTTCTTCCTCATGAGAGGCGAGGGCTCTACTTATAGTGTTCTGGGTTCAATTAATGCGAGAATATGAACTATTTTGATCGGACGGTCCAGAGAGTCTTCTCGATCGAATAATATTTGATAGACATTTGAGTGCCTTAACGATGTCAGAATTGAGTAATCTCGGACTCGTTGGATTCGTCTTGTCGAGACGCTTGATTCAACCATGAAGACATCTGTTTTACCTTTCAAATGCCTCCGAAAATTCACCATAAATAGTTTAATAATTTGATCCGGGCTTGATCTGACTCGGATTGGACTAGTTTTTATATCATTGAGTCATTCTCATTAAGCCGGTCAGTTTGACTATAAGTTTGCTGAAATCAGCACTATTGATGACTTTTTTTCAAGATTTGAATATTTCTTGCTCAAAATATTGCCTCAAAATTCATGTCATGCTTCGAGATTCGTGCCGGATGATGATAATTTGTTGATGGAGTATCAATAGTAATCTTTTTTATGTAATGTTGAATCAAGAGCATGCATGTAATAATAAAAATTTATTTTGAATTTTAAGGGCTTGTTTAAGATTATTTTTATTTTTTTAATTTTTTTATTTTTTATTTTATATTTGAGAAGGCATTTGTTTGATGCATTTTTTTAAGCTTTTTTTTATTTTTATTTGAAACTAAATTATTTTATTTTTAAAAACATTCAAAACATTTTTAGATGTTCTTTTTAAAAATAACTACTAATAAATATGTTCTATTTCGAAGCAATACATAAAAAAGATAAAATATAAAATAAAATAAAAGTGATCCCAAACAACCCATAAGATTATGATTTTGTTTCTATTTCTGTTGGATTACATCAAGAATCGGCTTTAAGCCGATATATTTTAGCTTTAGTTATGGATGATCTTACTGGACATTTTACGGGAGACCGTACATTGGTGTATATTTTTTGTTGATGATATCTTTCTGGTGGAAAAGACGAGAGAAAAAACCCAAGAAAAATTTGAATTATTGAGATTTACATTGGAGTCTAAAGGCCTTCATTTAGTAGTAGTAATTCTAGTGACAAAAGTGTAACTTTGTGCGACCAAATTATTACAATGTGTGAATGATTTAGATATCTCAGTTATGTTGTTCAAAGAGATGGTGATATAGATGGGGATGTTAATAATAGAATTCATGTTGGTTGGTTCAAGTAGAGGTATGCTTCGGGCCTTTTGTATGATAGAAAAGTAACGCTTACACTGAAAAGAAAATTTTATAAGATGATGGTGAAACATGCTATGCTCTATGGCGTTGAATGTTGGCCTTTAAAAGCGAAGCATAATACTAAGTTATGTGTTGTCGAGATGAGAATGATTAGGAGGATGAGTGGCGTTACACTTAGAGACAAAATGCGAAATGAATAGATCCAAATAGGGTTGGTGTAAGAGAGTCGTCTTAGATGGTTTGGTGACATTAAACGGCGACCATCTGATGATCCGATTAGGAGAGTAGATGTTTTAGATTGGACTTATGTTAAGAAAGGTAGAGGCAGAACTAGGAAGACTTGGGTTTATTGTATAAAAAAATTATCTTAATTTATTATAACTAAGCGAAAATATGGCGCTAAATAGGACTCAATGGAGAGAAGAATTCATGTAGCTGACCACACGTAGAGGGATTAAGGTTTTGTTTTTGTTGTTGTAGTTTACATATTAATGATGCATTGAATTATGAATTATTTGAAGTGTAGTTTATTATGTCAATCTAAATTTAATATTATTTGCATAAAGTGATTGGCATTCAATAAACTCAATTTTTGTTAATAAGAAAAAAACAAATTTATATATCCTTAATCAAACTTAAATTTGGTCTTGGTTAGTCTCCAAGTGAGGCTCTCAAAAAGAATAAAGCTATAATAAGCATGTATAGACATTAGAATATACAAATGATACGTCATCAATAAATTTCATCGTCCATATAGATCTCAAGGTGTGATACGAATCTCAAGATAATTTTTTGAACAAAAAATATTCAAACTCCCATTAAAAATCATCTGTAACTACAATTTAAACAAATTTATAGTCAAACTGACCAGCTCGACGAGACGAACTCATTGATGACATAATTGATTCAAACTAAGTCAAATCCAACCTAAATCAAAATGCTAAACCATTTTTGGAAGCTTTTGATGCCCAATTTAAAAGGCAAATAAATTTCAAATCCGACAAGCTTTTAGTCAATTCGAGCGCCTCAACAAGATGAGTTATTAAGGCATTTAAATGTCAACACAATGCCGTCCAATCGTGGGAATCTCTCTTTTGGTTGTCCGATAGAGTGGTCCATATTACTTTCTTATTTGCGGGGAGCCTCTCCCAAACTATAAATAGTGTCTTTCTCCTTCATGAAAGAGGGGCTAGATCTTGAACAGGAGGAAGCCTGAGACTTGAAGGAGAAAGAGCTGAGGTCCAATGTTCCTCACTGAAGGTCTATCAAATGACCCCCGCTCCTATAACCGTCAACCATCATCGATGTGTGTTACAAAATATTGCAAAGTCACAATGTGTGTTACAAAATCTCATTAAATGTTGCGGAGTAATGAAGCACTGTGCAGAGTAATGACCATCTTTGCAGAGCAACGAAGCACTTTATTGAGAAATGCACCCTAAGAAGGTGTAACAACTCATTCTGAAGATTGTGTAACAATGCCTTGAAGATGATGTAATGCACACACCACATATAGTTCAACAATGCACCACAAAAATGATGTAATGACACACCCCGAATACAGTAAAAAAATGCACCTTGAATACAATACCTTTATATATATATATCTATATATAAGGTGATAGTTGGAAACTGTAATAGTAGAAATTGGTTGTAGTCTGGGGTTGAAATTGGGGTTGAAATAGTGTCAATTGGCCACAAAGACTATAATTGGAACATGTACTAGTAGTTGGCCACATAGACCATATTTGTGAGTTGTAATAGCATCAGTCGGTCAAAAAAGCCGTAGTTGGAAACTGTAGTAATAGTTGGTTACATATTCTATAGTTGAGGACTGCAATAGCGTCAAGTTCACCACAAAGGCCATTGTTGCAAGCTATAGCAATAGAAAGCCATAAAGGCCGTAGTTGAGGGCTATTATAACGTCAGTTGACCACAAATGTCATAATTAAAAGATGTAGTAGCAGTTGACCGCATTAGTCGTACTTGAGGGCTGCAATAACGTGAAGTTCTACACGTCAAGACGACCGATTTAACTTTAAACTTACTGAAATTGAAGCCTTGGATGATTTTGAATTTGAATATGAAATGTTCCACACCAAATATGCCATGAGAATCATGCTTGATGATACAAAATTCATTACGATGCATGATTATGTGTTTTTAAAGGAGTAAGGAGGCATTTACATACATACCACCCAATTTTTATGTATTTACATACTTAACCCCTAAAACTTAATTTTTATATTTATACCACCCAAATCATTCATATCATACAAATAATAATATCTTTTAGTTAGAAAAAGAAAATGAAATACACCTTTTCATGCATAGGTAAGACGGTGCATATATGTACAAAATTAAAATTTAGGTGACAAATATGTAAATACATAAGAATTGAGTGGCATGCATGTAAATCTTCCAACTATTAAAATAATTAGAAAAATAAGCACGTTGGTTAATTTAATTCTCAAATTATTCATTGATTTGGAAATTTAGAACCTTTATGTCAACATCATTTCAACACGTATCATTTATAAGAAATTTAAAGAGTAGCTGATTGGATCATATCGTAAAAATAAAAAAAATCTAAATAATTACATTTTTCTTTCTTTAGCATGGACCCATAAAGTTCGCCAACCAAGAAAGAGTTTGAACCAGGGGTTTTTCAATTTCAATAACTTTATCTTAATTGGCACAATCATTGATAGGGGTGTAAAGAGCTTCTGTTGGTGTCCGTTTCGTTTGAAATTTAATTTGTTTAAAATAAATTAGTGTTCAAAATTGTTCGTGAAGCTAGTGTTCGTGTTTGTTTCTTAACGAACATGCCGAACACGAGCTGTTAGCGAACGACGAGCCAGTTTGACACCTCTAATATATATATATATATATATATATATATATATATATATATATATATATATATATATATATATATATATATAAAATTATATTAGTTAAAAAAAATCTAAATAATTACATTTTTCTTTCT
>NEWO01000016.1:2326941-2355425 GCA_003013225.1 Phalaenopsis aphrodite
CAACTATTAAAATAATTAGAAAAATAAGCACGTTGGTTAATTTAATTCTCAAATTATTCATTGATTTGGAAATTTAGAACCTTTATGTCAACATCATTTCAACACGTATCATTTATAAGAAATTTAAAGAGTCGCTGATTGGATCATATCGTAAAAATAAAAAAAATCTAAATAATTACATTTTTCTATAATAAAATTACAAAAAAGTAAATAAATAAAAATGTCATAATATTCATAGTGTATTTAAATTTAATATTTTTCAGCTGCATGGACCCATAAAGTTGCGCCAACCAAATACTTTATCTTAATTGGCACAATCTTTGATAGGGGTGTAAACGAACCAAACACAAAAGAACAGAGCTTGTGTTGGTGTTCGGTTCGTTTGAAATTTTGTTTGTTTGAAATAAGCTTGTGTTCGAAACTGTTCGTGAAGTTAGTTTTCGTGTTTGTTTCTTAACAAACGAGCCGAACAAGAGCGGTTAGCGAACGACGAGCTAGTTTGACACCTCTAATATTTATATATATAAATAATATATTATATTAATTATATAACTTATATTATATAAATATATAACATCTATATTAGTATATTACTAATATAGTATATTAATATATTATTATTATTGATTTATTATATATTTTAATTTATAAAATTTAAAATTTTAAAAAATCATAAAATATATA
The DNA here is from genome assembly GCA_003013225.1 of Phalaenopsis aphrodite. Lineage (NCBI taxonomy): Eukaryota > Viridiplantae > Streptophyta > Magnoliopsida > Asparagales > Orchidaceae > Phalaenopsis > Phalaenopsis aphrodite. Next base: position 2,327,626 of record NEWO01000016.1, read on the forward strand.
TATATAATTATTTTAAATTATTTTATATTTCAAACAACAACGAGACGAACACGAAAGAACACATCACTATTCATGTTTGGTTTCTTTAACTAATAGAACGAAAAAAAATTGTTCACTTTCGTCTCATTTACTTATCGAATGAACAAACACAAAAAACAAGTTTTTTGGACAGCCCTAATCATTGACAAGTTGCTTAAATAAGCGGCATTTACATACTTAACACACAATTCTTATGTATTTACATATTCCACCCTAAACTTTCATATTTATACACATTGCGCTCTAAATCTTTCATATCAAGTAAAAAAAAGTTCTATTTACAATTTCTTAAGAGTAAAATACATATTTTCATGCATAATTGTAAAGCACCAAAGTGGTGTATGTAAATATAAGAGTTTGGATGTAAGATATGTAAATACATAGGAATTGTGTCCTTGGTATAAATAAAACTACATATACAAGTCTAAATGATGGAAATCAGAAATAAAATAAAAAATAAAAATCATGAGCTATAATGCAATTATAATTCTCATCAAGAGCTAGTAAAATGTGATGAAAGAAGAGGATTAGGGGTTGATAAATGTAGTGTAATTAAGATTATAAAAGCCCAATCTAATCAACTATTGATGCAAGACATAAATCTCATGAAAACTAATGGGAAAATAGCTTCATATCCTCATTATTACACAGTTCATTTGTGAAAGATTTTGTAATTGTAAATATATATTGTGTTTCAGATGGCTGCATCATTTCATGGGTTGTTAATTAAGGGTGGTCCGTTTCGGGCAGCGATGCAGCACTGCATCGCAATTTTGCCTGTTTGGGTAAACTATATTTTGACAGCTTTTCAAAAAGTTTCCGCTAAAATCTGTGTTTTCCCACCACTCTTTGGTAGCCGTGGTCTGACTTTAAGAAAAAATTGTAATAGACATCATAGTTTTTTTAGCATCAAATTATAATTCAGTAGCTTCATAACTGTTTTTTAATAAGCTGCAGTTGTCTCAAACAGATCCTAAGTCTCAAAGCATTCCAATCAATGAGAAGGATTGGTCCGTCAAAAAATTTGTTAGGAGATTGCTTTCTTTTTCATAAACTCCAATAGAGAACTTATAATCTCCTCAAAAATTTTTTTAAGCAATCAAATTGTAAAAACTTCATTTTATCCTAATGATACCCTCATATGATCAAGACATATGACTTGTCTATTTGAATCCTCATTTAAAGATATCATCGATGATAATTGTCACCTAGCCAATGCACAAAACTAGCATCACCAACCACACAAATCAACTTGAGTTTTGGCGGATTGATTGAATTGATGCTTAGCAAGAAACGTTTAATTATGATTTGAGTACTTGCTAAAATCATGAAGAAAATATTGAATAAAGACAAAAAAAATCAATTTATAAAAATCATGAATAGCTTCCTCCTTTAGTTGATATGTAAAAGATGGGGCTAATTCTATAAAAGTTATAGTCTTTTGAAAATTTTGAATTGCATACTTCTTGGGGTAAGGACTTTCTGTTAGACCAACAGTTGGGGTTGTTACTTTTCATCTTGGCTACTTAGACACATACACTGCAATCACCTCCACATACAATAGAACCACTATTCTTTATTCACCATCATTGTTACTCTCTGCTATAATGTTATTGCAAACATAAATCTCATTGGTGAAAAAAAATAATAATGAATCATAAAAAAATTACAAAAGTGCATTTTATACTCTAAAGGATTAAGTAAATTTAATTTTAACACATTCCAACTCATTTATAGGCATTAGCAAACTTATTTATTGTTCAACAAGTAGCTTATTAATAGCTAGATTAACTATTTCTTTAATAACAATACATTATAGATTTATGTGTTAAGGTAAGTTACATATGTTTTATTTCCATTTATCACATATCATTACTCACTTCCCCTACTTTTAGTTGTCTGATATTGCAACAATTGCGTTTATGCAGGCACTCCATGTTGGTTACTATATGGCAACTAAAACCTACATCATCATTTTGAGAGTAGAACATAAATTAAAAAGCATGATCCTGTTAAAATTAGGAAGATTACATGGAATTTGATCATAATTCTTAAGTTTCCTTCTATTTTTTCAGAGTACGAAATTTGTAACTTGTTCATAAAAGACAACTAAAATGTACTTTAAATAGATTTAACATGAAATGACAAAACAATATTATATTATTAGTTTTGAGATATAAAGATTATTGAAAGGGTTGTTAAGTTAACTTTCCATGATAAGCATAATAATACACTTATGGAAGTCAAGACAAATAAATACTATATGATTAACACTAAATATATTGCTGTAATGAGCGGAAGTATGGAGAGGATCTTAGCTTTTGCTTATATTAGTTTTCCACAAAGAATTCATGACATTCACAAGTTGCTCTTATAAAGGCTTAAAATAGTGATATTTGAAATGAAAGTTTCTAATGTAGATATAGGAAATGCTTTTTAGAAGCAACTAGTGTGTTTGCATTGAACACACTAGATTCTTGTGTAAAACATTGCATATGTTTACACTAGAAATTTCACTTTCAGTGTAAATATAAATAATGCTTTTGAAAAGTACTTATCATGTTTGCCCTTCTTAAATATGAACAATGCATCTTATAATTGGAATAAATTTTTTTGTGACATTTTTGTTATCTTGATTAATTGCTATCAAATAATTAGATAATAAATAGAAAATTATTAAATTGTATATTTGTCTAAATCTATAAAAGTATTCGTTGATATCATAGACATATGGGAGCCCATTAATGAGTGTACTTAACTAGTTAATGAGCTTACTTATTAGCTTGTTTGAATACTCATTTGATTAATTTAGGCAAGTGAAAACTCTATTATAATAATTTTAAATAACCAAGTGTATGAATATATATATATATGAAAGCTTGGCTTGAGCTAAAGCTATAATTGAACAACTTTTCGTATGATCAAGATAAGTTTAATGTATACCGTGCTTTACTAGACTTAGCTTAGCCTGATTGCCACCCTACCATCTTTCTCTCTTTTTATTCTTACCATTGTAGATGTATATAATAACATTGGATACCAAAGGACCTCCTTATAAAAGGATAAAATACATGAATTACACATCTAATTTTGTAGCCTAGTCTTGTGCTTATTAGAGAACAAGATGGGTATATTTAGCACCTCTCGAGTTGCAAGTCGAATAATAGTCGTTCAAAGCTGAGTAGATTTAAGACGAATAGATTGAAGTGAGTAGAACCCACTAATCTGGAATGACCTTAAGGGTCCATTTGTGGCAGCTTGTGTGTTTCAAGATAAGCTGTTTATCCTGAAACGCGGCCCGCAGGCCGACCGCAGAAGTCTACCCGTGACCCGCGTTTAGTGTAAAAACTCAAACGCAGTTTCGAATAAGCTGGCAAAACGCGTGAACCAAACGATATGACTGCGTTTTCAAAACGCCGCCCGCACTTATAAGCTGCACCAAACGGACCCTAAATGTTGGTTTGAGATACTTACTTAATTTTAAGTCGGAAAAATTTACCTATATACTATGTTTTGGTTTAATGGTGGACTTTTTCTTTTTGATCATTTATGAAGCAAGTTTTGGATACACTTTAAAATTGTTTAAATTATAAAGCTATGAGAAAGTAATCTATATAGATTATAATAATCTATTTTTTTATGAATACTAGGCTTAAATAATTTTGTAATTAATTTTATTCATTTATTTTTTTAGGATATTTTTGTGGGGTTCTAAAGGTGCTTTAATTTTTGTTTTAGAAAGTTCAACATAATCTGATTAGATCTCGAGCCAAGTTAATTAAAAAATTAATATACTTATTTTTTTAATGATTATTAACTTATATAATCCTGTAATTAAATTTTATTCATCTATATATATATATATATATATATATATATATATATATATATATATATATATATATATATATATATATATATATATATATATATCCATAGGGTATTTTAATGGGGTCCTTAATGTGATCTAAGTTTAGTTTCAAATACCTCAACAAATTTTGAGTAGATCTCAAGCCAAGTCAATAAAAAAAATTATAATACTTAAAACATAAATCATTAAAAAGTAATGTTTATTCAAATTTAGTTTAAATAAGACATGTTGACACTCCATATGGTCTAAATAAATAAAATATAGTAAATAGATTATATATATTATTAAGCTTTTAATTTAGTTTAGACTTTATGTAGATGATGATCATTTTTCTTTTTCCTCTAAGCATTCAAAATTAAATTGAAAATATTTATAAATTTAATAATAATGAGAAAAGATAAATTACTTTTAAAATTAATTATCAGAGATTTACTACCAACCACACCATTCTAATGTATTTACATATCTAACCTCTGTGCTTTAATATTTATTTATATAACTCCCAAATTCTTAACATAACATAAAAAAACATCATTAATACTAATTTTTCTTAAAGTGAAACACACATTTCATATGTATGCTTTGATGCAATTATGAAGCTAAAGTATAAATAAGTAAAATTCAAAATTGAAGTATTAGATTTTGTAAATAAATACAGAAAATATGGTATGTATGTAAATCCCTCATTAAACATGTACATTAATTTAGATTAATTAATGTGATCCCCAAAGGGCTTCATTAAGTTAATAAGTGAAAGATTTGATCATGTAATGCAAATAATATAGAATGTCAATCTAAGAGAATCATGTTAATAAAAGCTTAAGTATTGCATTTAGCACCTATAAAGCTTAAATAAAGTGACATACATGTAAAATTCAGAGAAATAGTTAACAATTGCACTGTCAATCTTAGATTACTGATTAATAAAATCACTAATTACTGATTAATAAAATCACTAATTACTGATTAATTACATTAATTACTTGATGAATTACGATTTGCGATGGAGCAGTCCAAAGTGGAACAAAATAATCCACTTATTTGTCTAAATTATGTAAGTAGTTTTGTAGAATAATATAATGGTAAGTTTTAAATTCAAATGTTCCGTGAATCACACCCAAAAAATATAGCGTTGGATGAATGATAGGAATTGAGAGAGAGAGAGAGAGAGAGAGAGAGAGAGAGAGAGAGAACATAGAGTGCACAATAATACAAGTTCTGAGAGAGTAAATTTAGCAGCTTTTATTGGAAAAATAATCTACTATATATATATTTCAGGGGTATCTAGTAATATTATATGTGTATCCCTATTTTTATAGGTACGTTGCAAGTTATTATTACATCTTTTCATATTACATCTAATCATAACTGACATTGACACTATTTCCTATTCATAACTACTAGAAGATGGGCATTTAAAACCCAATTAATCTTGTCATTCGTTCTGTTGAAAATTTTTTATCAAAAGAGACATACATCCGATCTGCTGAAAAGTCATCGGTCGGCCTTCTTAATGGATCGTGAGTAGAGACCCTCCTATCATTAGGGTGAACTTGAGCTATCAGGTAAATGGTGTATCACCATAATCTGCGAGCAGCTTTCTTGGATAAGGGGCCTTCTCAGATGGTCAGAAAGTTGTTTTGCACACATTTTTGTGAAGTATTCTATAATTGGCTGAGGAAACTAGTCACGTTCAACTGTACCTTGAATTAGATGCTTTCTCCTCATGAGTCCATCCATGCTTCCGTTCGGTCTGCTTAACATTCCAATCAAAGGAAATGACGTTTGACATTTATGTATTTTGGCTATCTTGTACACTGTCATTTAGTGTTCTTAATAAGATATGTTGAATTTTCTCGAAATTCATGCGGTCATATTTTTTATGTATAGACAGAACCCAGATACACTGATTAAATTTATTTTACAATTAATGAAATACTTTTAATGTGTATTAAAATCTCAGGACATTTTTTTAGAAATGTTGTGCATCTAAAACTCAACTATATTGTTTACATAAACGATATAAAATTTTAAATAAAATCAAACAAATTTATATAATAGTACATAATATAACATAATTAGTGATTTAATCAAAACAAGAAAAAAAGGTAATAAGTACAACTTTATCACTCCCTTTGAATTTTAGTTGGTATTACTGAAGAGTATAAATAGAAATAGATTAATTTAAATATTGCATTTAAAATCTCTCTGCATTATTTCTTTCTAAAATTATCATGATACAAAAAAAATAAAATAAATAATAATAATAATAATAATAATAATAATAATAATAATAATAATAATAAATATAAGAAAATATAAAAGCTTACATGCATCTAAGCATTGCATAATCATTAACTAACAATATTAAATTATGTTTAAAGAAGTTTAAACTATACATTTCCCTCTATATATAAACCTTAAACTATATGTTATGGCCTTATGAGCAATTTTACTCCTATTTTAAAAATCTAAAAGAAAATTCATTTAGTTAGCATACTTTATCATGTATTTTTGTAAAACCTTATAAAGAATAAAATGCATATTTATATGAAAATTTATTTACTATACATGAATTAATCAACCCCTTTCAATGATATAAATACAATGACATAAATAAAATAAAAAAAAATATCCAAAAATTAAAATATGAAATTAGCTAAAGGATATAGTAAGATTTAGTGATTGATTAAATAAAAACATAAATAAATAAATAACACATAAATATAATGAAATTTTAAATATAGAAGATTTTATGCAGATGAAGCTGAATAAACCCAACGATTTAAAAATCATTTTGAAAAACAAGCTGAAAAAAAAAAGAAAAAAGATTGCGTCTGGACTCCAGACGCAGGCAGCATCCGGACAACATACGCGATTCACCGGAGGGGCAGAAAAGAAAAAAAAAACCCTCGTCCGGTGTGTCACGTATGTTGTCCGGACGCTGCTTGCATCCGGGCTCCAAACGCAATATTTTCTCGGAAAAAAAAATTCTAATAGTTTAACATCAATGGAAAAAAAAAGTTGCATCTGAATTACTATTTGCATAGGCATGTCTATTTGCTGCGGTAAACCAGTTGAAGAAATGTGCACAAAATTCACATAAATTAATAGTCCATCAAATCCTCTATTTATTAAACCTAATTACAACTCTGCAAAAAATTATTCACATAAATCATTCAGTTTCTTAATCTTTTTTTTTTTTACCTGCCCATTTTTGCAAATCCAAAATTATGCATCTGAAACCTCTTCCAGCTGCTCTTATCAGCTATGTGAAACTTATCACTCAATAGCTACATAAAGACCAGAACTTCATAAAATCTGGAAACTGATGTATCATATGTGCTGATAAGTTCAATTTGTATATTTGTGCTCTATCAACAACTTACCTATAGGACATAGTACACTGCTTGAAGTTTAGAAGCTTTATCTAATCTCTTGGCAATGAGTTCTGCCGAGTTAACTCGTATTCTGGCGCTTGATTGTCGTTGTTCTTTGGACGAGTCGAACATAAGAAGAAGAACGAAGCCGTGTATATGGAGATGTGCCATAAACTGAAAGGGATGAGAAATTATCAGTTTTGAGTAATGAGAATTAAATGTAATTTGATATGCTTGTGAAACATAGAAGAAACATATTTGGTCGCACAGAATAATGATCAAATTCATATAAAGTAATGCGTGATGAATGTAAAATATACAGAGATATGCAATCATAATATAGAAGTCACTGAATAGAGAGCAACATTAGAAATTTGAAATTTGTTATATTTTTACACGACAATAGCAAATTTGTATATTATATTCGTACATAACAATAGAAATGATAGAATCACCTTAAAAAAAACTAGAAAAAAATCTTTTTTCCATAATATATGGTTTTAAGTTTTCGTCTGAATTGATTTCCACCATTCTAATTTACGATAATAATTTCTAACCTGATATTATTATATTCTTGTTGCATGATTTTCTGCATCATATATTAAATCCGAATTACAAATTCTAGACCTTAAGATGTGCTATAAAATAACTAGAAGCCGTAGACCATTGAAAGCCATACCTCCCATCACAAGTCTCTCTCTACAGAAGTAATGGGAGGAAAAAATTCACATAAAACTTTACACAGCAAAGAACATTATAACATCAAATATTACAAACATAATACACGACAATAATTTGGATAGCGTTAATATTTAACCAAAATAATAATAATAATAATAATAATAATAATAATAATAATAATAATCACATACCTATGCCAAAACCAGTAGTTTCTGTTGGTTTCTAATGTCCAGCTTGTTCCAGCAAGAGCCAATCCAATAAAACCAAGAAATATGAACGGCCAGCGGAATCTTTTTAGCAGCGTGTTAATTAAATTCCAGCACCATCTCTTAATACTTTGCCAACTGTAACATAGTCAGAATGTTCCATAAAAACATGAATGAATTGATCAGGAATATCACATTACACGCTAAGGTTAGTAGTAAGTAAATAGCAATTTTGCATCTACGTACTGTGGATTTTATCCTTGCAGTATATGGTTTATTGCCTTTTGTTTGAAACGAACCAAGTTGAAGGCAGAGAAAATTGTAAAAATGGTTCCTTGACTTTTTGTAGCGAGCAATTTTAAAATCCAGTCTATAATAGAGCTCATTTAGTGCCCAGACTCTTTTAACGAGGGTTTAAATAGTTTTCTTTTGAGACTATTTTAGTCCATAATAAAAGAGTCTAGAGACTATGGGACAGCTTGTGCATATCCAGGTAAACAGCTTATTCTGAAACGCGGCCCAGAAGTAGCTCGTAGGGTTTGACCCGCGATCTGCTTTTAGTGTAAAAACCCAACCACGTTTTCGGATAAGCTGCCGAAACGTGTTTTCCAAACGGTGAAACGACATTAAGCTGCCCCAAATGGAACCTAAATTAAGACCATTATAGACTTTGAGATTAAAATAACCCATTACAAATAGTCGAGGGACAATTTTGGCAATATACTTGATGAAGGCATTATACTAATAAAAGATCACAGAATATACTAATGATTATTCAAATGATATTAAAAGTGTTTGGGGACTAAATTAGCACCTATTACAGAGTCCAAGTCTAAAATGACCCACTATAAAGAATCAAGGGACCATTTTGACAATATACTTGGTGAAGGCATAATATTAATAAAAGTATAATAGAACAAACCGGTCCAGCATACTGAAGCCAAATCTTGGTGGCCACAGTGATCTATTTGCAGAAGAAAACTCTAGGAACCATCCCACAAGAAGGCCGAGGGTGCCAATGGCTATAACAATGACAACATTTTCTGACCTGAAATCATCAATTCATTATCAGCACATTGAGCTCATTTGGAATCATCAACCCAAATCTTTACCTGGTTGCACCGGTTACTGCTAGGAGAGCAGTGACAATGGCAACAGCTGTGTGAATCGCTCTTTTTGAAGCCTCGTCAATTGTAGCCATATATACAAAAGTGCTCACCACAGCCATGAAAGACAACCAAAAGTCCATAAACTGTTGCAAAAGAAGTTTAAAGTATTTTAACAAAAACTTGAAAGCTGGAAAACTTCGAAGAAAAAAAAATTAAAATAAAATAAAGAGAACCACACATGTTCTAAACTCTTTGCTACTAGCCAAACTAAATAACAAGCAATTATAAGATTTTTATTGGATCAAATGTATTTCCAGAAAGAAGCATTTACATAAATACCACCGAATTCTCATGTATTTATATATCTAACACCTAAATTTTACTTTTTACATTTATACCACCAAAATCTTTCATTTCACATAAAAAATACCATTTTAACTTTCAAAAAGTGAAATACACCTTTCATGCATATGGAAGGTGGCATGTAGATAAAAATTAGAGTTTAGGTGTTAAGTATTTAAATACATGAGAATTGAGTGGTATGGATATAAATCCTCGTTCCAGTTAAATTTAAGAAAGCATTTTGCAATTTGTCCTGCTTCATAAGCAACAAAGCACGCATGAAGAGTAAAACACACCTGAAGTGCATGAAAGGAGAGAGCACACCAGCTGCCCACATCGCATGCATGATAAAGCCCACTTGAAATTCCACTAGAAGTGAAGAGCACCCATTCGGCAAATGCCTTGATAAACAATGCAATGATATCAAAATGAGTTCACATGAAACTTTCTACATACTAGCTAAAATGAATAAATCGCAAAATAGTACTCTGACTAATTGGATGTGACCAAATTAGCAACAGAATTTTGTGGTGCTTCAATTTAGTCCCTTGACTGTTGAAACTTGACCTCAAAATTAGTTTTTTGTTAGAAATTATGATACAAAAATGGTTTCAATTTAGTCCCTTGACTATTCAAAATTGACCTCAATTAGATTTTCGTTAGAAATTATGATACAAAAATTATTTCAATTTTTAGTCCCTTGACTATACAAAATTAATCTAAACTCAGTCTCTAGGAATCAATTAAGATCAATTTTCAATAATCAGGAGACCAAATTGAAACACAACAAAACACTACGATTAAATTGGCCACATCTGAAGAGCCAAGGGACCATTTTGTGATCTAACTACCGGCTAAAATGACAGGAGACATTCTCAACAAAGATGTCAGTATATTGAAAGATTTTACAAAAGAGCTACAAATTGTTGCTAGTGTTGCAAGACTTTTCACCATTTTAATAATGCATTTAATTCATTAAGAGATAGAAGATGATCTTGGAGTCAATTTTTAAATTGAAAATATTTTTCTTTATTTTTCTTCGAAAAAGTTAAGTAGTCATCCCACTTTATTTGCACAGCTCAATGTACACAATCATTAATATGCAGAATAACTAGCATGGAAATCATGAAAATATCAAAGAGTAAGCATGTTTTTGCAGTATGTGCTGTGACAAGGTAGATTTACTCATGCAGACAGTGTAGAGAAGATAATTCATGACTATTAGTGCAATATTAACTCGAAAAAAAAAGCATCCCATAATGGAGAGATTATAGATTTTCACTAATTCGTTCATCTGTGCGAACTAACAAAATTTTCGTGAGTCTCCCAAGATAGAATATTATTCTGATGAAAAGCAATTGTAGTATATTGCTGCATTCTACACAAATATTATTTTACATGTTCAGTCTCCAAACTCATTTTCCTAAATGCACAGCACTTTACACAATAATTTGAGGAGATTAATTGACCCAATGACATGAAAATGGTTGGCTTAAAAAAAGCCTCATGAATTCAGGACAGTACACAATTTTGAATTTCCCTGAACAGTGCAAAACTGATCCTGACATACACTTATGAGTGTGAGAATCACTGGAAAGCAACATAATATATATTCTAGAGACTTGCCCAAAATGACAAAGGTATCAAAATGGGTTTATTTAGTTTTGGGGATCTGATTTTCTATGGGTGCAATCCCCTATGATTAATGATATCTTGAATGAAAGGCTAGAGAGCCCTCAATTAAGTACATTCAAATTTTTTATTCTAATTCATCACAAAAGAGTCCTAAGATTGATGTTCCATCCAAAAAGAAGAATGACCAAAAGGGCTAAGCAACATGTACAAAAGACACAGCAAACACAACAACAAGATAGACATAATGACACCATCGATGATGAGTAAAATAAATGGGTCATATGATTTGAATGAGAATTGCCCCACAAAGAGTTAAGTAACCCAATATTCACCTATAAGAAGGAAAGTTAAAGAGCAATCCCTGTTAAGTAGATGGGGACAAAATCCTTGAATGACCAAGGAAAATGCTCGAGGGAGAACCGACCTAATACTTGGTAAACACTCTCCCTAAAAACTTAATCGTGGGAAAATGGGTATCACAAAGGCTGACAACAACACATACATATTAGAAAAAATGCATTTTAATTACAACTAAATGATTTCAAAATCATGTCATTAAATTTCAAAATAATGCAAGTGCAAGAAAGGCTAGGACAAAATAGGATGAAAGATAGGTAGATCTTATAATCTCGCCATACATGTTTATCTCCCAAAAAACAATTCTTTTAAGCATCATGCTCGCCCATATAGAAATGAATTTGCACAAGTCTGTTGACCTCATTTTTAGTGAGGTCTTAGTCTCCTACTCTTAGAACCTAGGATCTAGCTTTATGAGTTCTTATTGACCATCCTAGCGGACTAGCAATGGAGCCCACCTCCCGTAGAACTTCAAGCCACTTCTTGACTCATTTTTGTGAAGAACTCGCATAAGTGGTTCCAAGCACTCAACTTCTAGTTGCAAGGGCTAAGGACCAACATGTAGAGGGCCCGAAAATGAGTTCCTATAGGATCAAACAGCCTTAGGTGAACCCTTTGTGACTCGATTACTCGCTAACGAAGCACTTCACACACTGCATCACACACGACTTTGACTTAATCGACTCGCCCGTCGGCGAACTCGTCCGGACGACCCCGGATGACGAAACAGACCGCCCCGATGCGTCTGAAACGTCAACTTTAGCTAGAAAGGACACCCGCATTGTTATGGTTTCGCGCGCGAGTGACTAGCACGGATATCGATGCATTTTTTTTAGCGGTGCGTGGGCCCGGGCTCAACCCAGGTCCTACTTGGGTTCGATTCAGGCTGGACATGGGCTAATTACTTCAGCCCACAGATTTCAAATTTCAAATTTTAAAATTCAAATTTATGATTTAATCCCCCATTAAATATTTCCATTTAAGCTGGCTGCCTAAAAGGAAGTCTTTTAATTCTCCGCCAATGTAACGGCTCCTTGGATTAATTCGGCCCGCTCCTATTCTAAAAGGAACGTCGGCTTCTTCCTCGGGGGAGAGACATGATTCGACTTCCTCTTCCGCCTCACGCTCAATCTCGACTCTTTCCTCCCGCTCGGCATCGACACCCTGTTCCTTCTCACGCTCGATCCCGTACACCTCCTCCTTCACAGACCGAAATCCTCTGCTCGCTCCTGCTCCCGTCTACTTCCTCTCTCGCGCGACCCAAGACTTCTCCCCCGGGTCCCGTTCGACACCTCCTTCCTCTGTCGCCGAACGGACAAAGCCGCTCGCCTCCTCCCGATCGAAACCCCGCTCCGCTCTTCCTTCTCACGCCGAACAGCCGCTCGACGCTGCTCCTCCCTGAACCGAAGGCCGCGCTCCCTCGGTCCCACTCCTCCGCTTGCACGCTCTCCTCCGCTTGCACGCTCTCCTCTGCAATACGACGCTGCAAACCGAGCACCTGTCTCCCGCTCGCCTTAGCTCCTTTGATCGGCACTGAAGACAGCTCCCTCTTTCTTTCTCGATCGCAGCTCCAGCTAAAGCTTCCTGAAGCCCGCTCCTGCTGCGTCTTCTCTCACGCGACGAGAAATGTTCGTCCAGCAGCCCTGACCGAATTCCCTTCACATACGACAAACCTCTTCTCTCCCGACCTCCACCTAAGAGATTTTAAGAAGGTGAACTCTAAACCACATTTTTTTATCGAATCGCAAATAATGATCCCTTTTATTTGTCTCTGATGTGTGGATTATGTGATTTAAGATTGAATGCCTACTTGATTTATTTCTGAATTTATGAAGGGTCTTAGCTTTTTTTTTAGAGTTACTGTTTGGAGCCATAAAGTTTTATATCCCTGAAATGAGCTCAGAATTTTGTTAAGCATGCTTTGCCTAGGTTTCTAAAGAGTAAGTTATGTCAATTTGGAGTGCTTTATGATTTATTGTTTCAGTAAGTTTATCATCCGTGGCACTTTATCTTGTGTGTTTTGATTATCCACTATTTTTTTTTATTGCACTAGCCATGTTTACTTGCTTTTATCTAGGAATCATCTAATATGCTAGTGTTACCATGATCTTGTGTGGGCATGGGGAAATGGAATCGTTCTTCATTAAAGTCAAGCTAATGTTTAATAGTTGTTAAAATCATGGGCTTGCTTACGTCAACCATGAATTATTGGATGTGATTTTTTCCGAAATGAGTTTTTCTCCTACTATTATTCCAATAATCTTTACTGGAGCCTGCTGATTTTTTTTAGAATGATTCACATACTACCACATAATTCTCATGGATTTACATTTCTAGCATCTTAAGTTTTAATCCCTCTGCATACACATCTTTGCGCACACGCGCTAGAAGCCGTATCAATATTGTTGGAGGAGGAAGGGCTGGTCTCATGACGTGTGCTCTTAAATTTAAGGAGAGTAGTTTTGCTTAGGAGTTTCATTGACAAGCACTGCATATGTTGATCTTATGATTCATACTTTAAAAATCAGAAAGTAATCAAATTTTTTTATGAAGTTGTGATTAAACTTTGTTATCTTATCTGCTAAGTTTATTACTGGTTGACTGATTTGAATGCTGATTTGGGCCAATCTTGAGCAATGTTTTGGAAATATTAAAAACACAATTTTGGCACTATTTTGACATTGTTTTGGGGTGTTTCGTGGGCTGGTTTTCTAGCGGTTTTGACACCGTTTTGACACTGTTTTGGCATTGCTTTGGGGTGCTTTTGGTGACTGATTTGGGGCATTTAATGCACAGTTTTGTGGTGCTTTTGTGGGCTGATTTTGGAGCAGTTTTGATACTATTTTGAGTATTTCTAAACACTGTTTTTTTATTTTTGCCCCCACCTTTTTTTTGTTTTGAGTTTTGGAAGCGGGTTGATCTCTTTTCGTCTCCCGTCATTTTGTTTTGATTTCTCTTTCTTGCTCAATGGTCAAGTAAAAAAAAAAAGGAATTCCTGATTTAATTACTTGGAAGACACTTAGAAATATTTGAAAGTTAGCTTGAAATCACTTAATTGAGGGTAGAATGCCTAAATCACTTTAAACACAAGTTAAAGTATAAGCTTCTAGATTTTAGGAGCATACCCTATGTGAGAATCCATCCATCTAATTCTCAGTATAGACTTCTAAATTTTAGGAGCACACCCTAGGTGAGAATCCATCCACCTAATTCTCAACACAGACTTCTTAAATTTTAGGAGCACACCCTATGTGAAAGTCTATCCACCTAATTCTCAGTATAGACTTTCTAGATTTTAGGAGCACACCCTAGGTGAGAGTTCATCCACCTAATTCTCAGCATAGACTTCCTAGATTTTAGGAGCTCACCCTAAGTGAGCGTTCATCCATCTAATTTTTGAATAAATAATGAAACTTGACACTTGACTCTAATTCACAAACTGATCAAGTCACTAGACACCAGGATGCACCGAGGCGTAGTTCATGCTTCCTTAATTAAATCAACAGTGAAATCCCTCAATGACTTAACCTACAATGAAACCCAGTATATCGGGATTTGAGCTTGAATATTACATTCGAATCCTCCTGGCAATTGGGGAAATTTCTTAACGCCACATATGGATCATCGGACTAGGATAAGTCTAGAGTCTAGGTGGCGAGGGCGATGAAGACATTGCTTATGTGTGCTTAAACGAGGGATACGAAGTGAGATTATTAGAATAATATCTTCTACCTCAAGGATCTTCAATAAGGGAGAGGAAAGGATCCATGATACTATTAGCCGATTCTTGGTAGGATCGTTGCCCCCGACACTCTTAGGTCGTCAGTAGTTCTAGCACGATCAGAGCGACTAGCCTGTAGACTATACGACTTTACAAAATATTTACAAAAATAAAATAAAATCCATTTTGCATGTTAAAAAGAACTCTGCATAAAAAAGACTTAAACAACAGCTTTTGCATGAAAATCAAATAATTTTTCTATGAAAATTTATAAAAAGTCCATGGTTAGTCATTTGGATTGAGGTTAAGAACTACCTCCTGTAGATTGTCGAGTTGGCAATTCTTACTCAAGATCGGGAAGTACACAGCCCAGCTCTGAGCCCCCACTTTTACCAATGTCTTATACCCAGTCTTGGTCTTTCATGTGGTTACAGGTTTCTTTTACTTATGATTTTCATAACTCATTTTCTTACTTTCATGTTGGGTTTTTCTGCCTTATTTATTTTCTTGCAAGTTTATTTAAATCTACTGCAAATCATACTACGCCCGCAACACTAATAACGAAACAGTAGCAGATGCCCATGTACACTTTTACAGTTTATCTACAACATTTTACTTTACTGCGTTTTACCTTTCAAGTATCTCTTATTTAACTGCAATTTTACTATTTTGCATGCAAAACAGGAACTGAAACCAAAATCGAAACAAAACAAAACCAAAACATTGACACCAAAACTGAAAAACACAAATCACCAATCTCAAACACTTAAACCTCGGAGTCGTCGCGACGGCAGGAGCTTGGAGCCAACTTTGTGGGCAGCACGGCGAGGAATTCAGACCGATCAGCAAGCGGATCTTTTTCAGCATTATCCTTTCCTAGTATAATAACAATCCATAGGACTTAGAGGTAGCTCGCATAGCGCGACGTAAATCCTCACACTCCCTTTTTAGGCTCCTGTGCAACCATGTTGTGCAGCGTAAGTCCTAACTCGACTTAGGTTCCGAGGTTGTTGTACGGTACGACATAAACCCTCATATCTCTGTGGGCTTTTTGCATAATCAGACATTATGCAAGTTTAAGTCCCAAATAATAAAACTGACAAGATCAAACACTTAATTAACGTTGTCTCCAAAAATGTAGCCACACCGTAGGATAGTCTAGGAAGTCATCGAGATTTACCTCGGATCAGTGACATCCCCTACCTTCTCCTTCCTTTGGACTCCTGAAAATAAGTGTTCCGCATTGAGCCATTCCCACTTGATTTTCCTTATCCTACCTTGAAAACCTAAACCTTGAATTCTTGAAGACTAGAACCATTGATCATTATCGAGAGTTTTCTCAAGTGACTCCCGTCATTTGGGATGTAATTAACTATAGGGGCTTACCTCTATAGGGAACTTGGAACCCAGATAAAATAAACCCTATTTAATCTTTGTATTAAATAAGAGAACTTGTCGGTTATACATAAAAAAGGTTCGCAGACCAAACGGATGTCACAAATCTCTTAGTTTGTAGGATTGGGTCTATCGCCGATGTTTACACTTATCTTTCGGGAGGGTGTAATATTCGCGATGTCAGACATAATTATGCAAACTATTGGACTAATGAGATCCATTTGGTCTCATTTTTCAAAAATTAAAGCATACTGCTTTTAAAACTCAAACTATATATCTATTATATTAAATTAAATTTCAAAAATTATTTTCATATTCATATTTTCAAATAATCATAAATCAATCGAAAAAGTTGACCGACAAAGTCCCTCTCCTGAGTTGAACAAGTTTACCAAGCTCGTGATGACTAGCCTTGTCATGCTTGTTTAACCCAATGACTCCATAAAAAGCAGCGATTATGACTAAAGCCCCCTGTCTAAGATGATTTGCGGTCAAATGACATCATTATATTATGATTATGACTGCAACACGTATGTTCCCCAATAACTTTCTATCATTTGAGTTTTGAACCATAATGATACAATTAATTTGCAAAAAGTAATCTGTTAGCTAAAATTGACTTAAATTTCCCCCCCCGCCCCCCCTAGACAAACATCTACTCAAATCTACAAGGATCCCTGGGACAACACAACTCATGGTTGCTAACAAGGATCTTTCAGTCAGATTAATCGACTAACTTCTTTGAATAAGTACATCGGGAACCACAATGACCTAAGACGACAAAATCACGAGATCACGATCGACTTTGTTATCATTTCCTTCACTATCCACAATAAGCTCAATGTGATAAATTGATCCATCGAAAAACCTAAAGACTGTTGCTACTGCATGATGAATATTTAAAGCTAAATGACTACCCTTAAGAGATAATTAACCAGAATGGCTTGCACCTATGGGAAAACTCGAACCCCCAATAAACAATTCCTAGAAAAATGAGGGTGAAATATCTAAGGAGTGTCTTATTTATAATCTAATCAAACTTCTGAAAATTTGACCCGGAACAACAAACATAAAGCTCTCAACACATTAAGGAGAGTCTATGGCATCAAATTTTTGGAGCGCACAAAATTTTGGCGTAATAATAGCTTAAAGTTGATAAATGTTAAATAAAAAGCAAAAATTGCCTTTATATTTTGTAATTATTTGAAATTTGAGTAAATTTTATTTAGTGAGCATCGAGGCATAACACTTGGATCTCAATTCCAATAATTGTCACCAAAAGGTCTCAATTGTAAAACAAATATTATCTATTGAGCATCAATGTCTAACACTTAAATTTTGATAATCTAAGAATCTACTATCAAAAGACCCCAATTGAAAAATAAATATTATATGTTATGTTGATACTTATATTTTGATGATCTAAGATATGTTATTAAAATATCCCAATGGAAAAAATTAATCATCTGGTGAACATCGAGGTATAAACCGTGGATCTTAATATGGGAATCTACCGTAGAAAAATCCTAACAGAAAGGCAAGCTCTAAGTTATATAAGTGAGCATTCGTACCCGCAACCAATTAAAAGATCATAAATGAGTTAAAAGGATAGCTCTAGTGGTGATATAAAACAATCCTTTTGGAGTCAATAAAAATAAGCCCTTAATCCTAAAAAATAATAATATGAAAAGTTAGAGTGCACAAGATTTTCAAAGTTATCATAGAAAGAGCTTAATGAAGAGAATATGTTAAAAATTTATAGAGATTTAGACCAACAAAGCACCAATCAGGAAGCTACTATCTTTCATCTGATATGATAGCTCAAGATTCATGAAGATGAAATGATCAGAGAAAGATTTGGCATGACATCAAATTTATGGTCTCTAAGACCTGCCTTTAACAATATCATTCAAAGATGGGCTTTGAAGAAGGCACATTGATGAATCTCCTAATAGTCGACACCTTGAAAAACCTACTAAGAGATCCCATTATCAACAAACATTAACCACACGGGTGGAGGGATTATCAAATTAATGTCAGCAAGATATGACTCTAATCATTCTCACTCTCTAAATATATCCAAAGCAATCAAATAGAGATGTATCTTTAATCTTCGCCGATGGGAGGATTATTGAATTCGAGCTGACATAGAAAAATTTCAGTAGAGGGATCATCAAACCTAAAGTTTATAGAAAATTTGAACCTAACTTGAAAGGTCTGTGTCATCGAGAAGGCATATAGAGAAAATTTTGCCAACTCATCAACCTAAATAGTCAACGATTAATATTATCAATTAATGACCAATGTTTAAAGAGGCATTACACATAGCATCCTAGTCAAAGCTATTATCAAAATTTTCTTCAAGAAAAGAAGAATACATGCTCTATTCCAACACAAGTGTAATATTTCATTAAAATTTTATCTTATGATACAAGAACGTATTTCAAAATTATCATGAAGTTTCCCCTCCAAGATATGGGATATTTTTTTAGTTTAGTTATGTTGAAACCATGCTCTAAGCCGAAATCCTTAAAAAGACCTAAGCATTCCTAGGATTTCTTTTGGAAGATGCGCCTACTCAATCATCTAGGTCAACATCGCACTAAATATCAAGATCTCTAAATATATCTACTAAGCATTGAAATCACCTCTTCACGAAACAAGGGGGATAGTCATTCGAGGTGGCACTGAGCTACACATCAAAGCCTTTCATCCATGTTGATATCGCACTCATGGCCGAGATCCTTAGATATAGAGTAAACTTGTTCCTTTTTGCTAGATGAGGGACAAACATTTCAAAGATTCTTACGCATTCAAGTTAATATTAAGCCCAAGGCTGAGACTATTGAGCACCTTGAACATTAATGTCCCTTTATCAGGCAAGGAGCCCATTCTTTTGGGTAAATATCAAACTCAAAGTCGAGATTTCCAAGCTAGAAGTGTCTACAATACTCCTACCACCAAGATCTTCCTCCATGTAGGTTGATATCATACTTATTGTCAAGATCCCTTAGTAACTTGCGTACCATCGTCCTTATGTTGAGATCCCTGAGAAGATGTTTAAGTTTTGCTATTTCGAATAAAATGTACAAAATAATTCTAAAGGTCAGAGGTTCGTCTTCAAACATCATTAATATTTCAATTGTCAAGCAAAAAAAATCTATTAAAATCCACAAGCTTCATCCAGTTAAGTTGAAAAAGCATAAATCCTCTTTTGCTCAAGTCTAAAACTCATATGGCTAAGTTGTTGGCTTTTATTTTCACTCAACAAGCTAAGGCCATAGTAAAGAGCTCCGTTTGCCAGTTTGATGACAACAAAACACAATACTTGCTTCTCAAATCTAGGACTCGGACAAAGGTTGAACTCAATAAGTCGAGATATGACCAAGTTGTTAGCTTTTCTCTGCACTCAACAAGTCAATGCTGTAGTGAAGAGCCTCATTTGGCAATCCGATGATAACAAAATACAAGACTATTTACTGCTCAACTATAGAGGTCAAATGGATGACAAACTCTAACAAGCCGAGATGTGGCCGAGGTTCTGGATTTTCTCATTATACAACAAGCCAAGGCCATAGTGAAGAGCCATGTTTCTCACTTTGGCAATGATAAAGCACAAGTCTATCTGTTGCTTAGAGTTTAGGACTTAAACAAAGGTCAGAATCAACTAGTCAAGATGTGATCGAGTTTTAGGCTTATCTTTTCACTCAACAAGCCAAGGTCGTAGTGAAGAGTCCTGTTTGTCAATCAAATGACAACAAAAGTACAAGTCTATTAAACTTAATAAGGTCAAATGATCTCGATTCATCAAATTTTCTCAACTGCTTGACAAATCAAGAAAATACTAAAAATGATCCTCGCTGAAGAACAAAATCTAATTGAGCTTGAAGTCATCATCAAGTTGAATATCATCTTTCTTCAAATTATCTAATTAAGCATTACGCATAGATAAAAGGAACTTTACTCTTCCGAAAAAAGTCTGATAAAATGTGAGCATATGATCAAATAAGCTAGCACAATCTTCATGTCAAAATAAAGGCTAGCGACATACTTCTTTGCAATCAAGACCAAGGGGACATCTATATTTTGGGTTGAGATTGAGTTCAGGATCGAGATTCCCAAATATATTTTATATTTGGTCATTCGGGTCGATATCATGTCAAATACAAGTCCCCCAATTGAATATTTTGTAACATCCCATTTTATTACCCGGAAGAGGAATCAAAGTGTCGAACATAGTGGAAGAAGCGATGAGTCAGACAATTATAGCGGGAGAGAAGAAATGAGAAAACAGAAATCGAAGAGGGAGTATCCCGCCTATTGAAATACGGTTGTCGAGAACCTTGTTGGCTTCCGCGAGACCGATTTAAAGAGCTCTCATCGTCAATCTACTAGAGTTTCGTCGTTGGTATAGCGCTAGAAGGTTATTGTCGAAGCTAGGGTTTCATTAATTCGTGTAATACTGTATGATTTGTGTTATTTGACAATGAATTTGTTTAATCTGCAATCACTTGTAAGTATGAATGATTTATTGATTGAATTTATGATAAAGATGAGCAAAAACAATAATTTCTCTTTAATAGCCATCAGAGTATATTATAATAACTCAGAGATAACCCAGAAATAACTCAGAGATAAATTAAAAAAATGTCTTGTTTGGAAAGATGTCGAAAGACCAAGGAATAAGCTGAAAATAACTCATTAATAATCTGGAGTTTGGGGGTACATCGGTTTTATTTCCAAGGTAATATGTACATCAGTTTTATTTCCAAGGTAGTCTGGAGAGCAACGAAAAATAAAAAAAAAGAAGCATAATAAACTTCGAATGACATTGAAATAAGATAGACATAACCTGACAATAACCCGTAAATAACCCAAGTTTCTGCACGAGTACTGCGAGAATAATGGGATTACTGTTGGGGGCTACTTCGAGAGTACTGCAGAAGTTTATGCGGGTGCTACTGCTGGTGTACTGCGGTATTTTATCAAGAGAACTTCCAAAGTACTACAGGATTAACTCTCAGTAATATGAGAAATATTTTGAGAATACTCTTAGGGTACTTCAGGGGTTTTGCGGGAGTTTACTACGTGGGTATTGTGACGGCTACTGTGGGAGTATTGAGAGAAATATTTCAAGAATACATTCATGGTACTGCGGGAGTAATGAGAGTTTATTTGGAGTACTGAGGGAGTTGTTTCAGAGTACTGCGGGAGTTTATCGAAAGTACTGCCGTAATACTGCGGGATTAATTCTGAGTACTCCGAGAAATATTAGGAGAGTACATTCAGAGTACTGCAGGGGTCCCGCGGGAATTTATTATAGGGGTACTCTAAGGGCTACCGCGGGAGTGATGAGGGAGTACTGCGAGGGCTATTGTGGGAGTACTGCGGGAGTTTAATTGGAGTACGATAAAAGTAGGAAGGCGGGATAAATTTTGTGTACGACGGGGAATATCACGAGAGTACTTATAGGGTACCACGAGGGTTCAGCGGGAGTTTGAGTTGGGGATACAACGGTATAGCCCAAAAGGCGGAAAGACCCAGATTCGTGGAAGCCTAATAGATTAAAAGGTGGGATACTCCAGAAGGCAGGTTAGTTGAACGGGCAGGTCGGGCATTAAATTTTTTATTTTTTTTAACTAATTATTAGCGTGGGACCCGTCATTACACGTGGCATAAATTCATTCGACTCCAGAAGTTAAGCTACGTTCGGAGTCCGGACTGAAAATTTTCACCTTGTGTACAATGAAGAAAAAGGGATAAGAAAAGTTGAGCTCGTGCGGTACGGAGTAGAAGCCAGAGGAGCTCGTGCACAGAAGACTGGAATCACGCCTGCGCGTGGCTTAGTGGTTGATCGAGGAAGGTAAGATAAAGTTTATTGAAGTTAATAATAATAATAATAATATAAGCAAGATTACAAAAAATAAAAAGAAAAGTTTTATACTTAAATAATATAAAGTTAATAGTTAATTAAAATAAAATAAATTATTAAATTTGTATATACATAATAACATAATAAATTAATTAAAGTTTTGTAATACCATGTTTATTTTAGGAATCAATTTTAGAAGGGTCGACGTCAAGACAAATCAAATAATAAATTAATTGACATCGAGGTGAGTAAACATATTCTTTTGTTATAATAATATTTTGTTCCTCCTCAAACAAATGCATTTACTGTTAATGTTATAATACTGCATACCCATGGTTTATAGTTGTTTATATTGTAAGAATGAGAAATTATCTTAGATATTGAATATTATACCAAA
This sequence comes from Phalaenopsis aphrodite, assembly GCA_003013225.1. Taxonomy (NCBI): domain Eukaryota; kingdom Viridiplantae; phylum Streptophyta; class Magnoliopsida; order Asparagales; family Orchidaceae; genus Phalaenopsis; species Phalaenopsis aphrodite. The sequence continues at coordinate 2,350,631 of NEWO01000016.1, forward strand.
ATATTTATTGTTATGCAAATAAGAATGAAATATTATTATTGTATGTTTGTATGTGCATAATTGACTATGATGGAGTCACCCCGTTATGGTATCGGTGGGTAACCACTAAGGTACTCATGCACGTATATAAAAAATGATATTGATATTGAAATACCTTAAGTGGTACAACTTTAAACGATGCTTCTGTGACAGCTGTTAAAATATAAAATGACATTACAATGTTATTGATATAGTAAGATTCATTGATAATATCTCAAATGTTAATATTGATTTATTAAAATTTTAATTGACATGCATTTTGTTTTTTTTTTTTCCTTATATTTTTTTTAGTTTAGAAATATGAGTATTCGCTGAACTCTTTAACTCATGGTTATTTTAAACTAACTTTTCAAGCTAATTAAATGATTAAAAGATGAGCGATATAAGTGATAATGTTTACAGAAAATACGGACAATCAGTAATGAGGTAAACTTAAACATACTGGTTTAATTAAATTCGAGTAGTGACTCTTTCATTTATAAAATTGTAAATGAATATAGAAACTTAATTCTCATTGTCCGACCGTCTGTTTCCGTCTTGGTTAATTTCAAGCCCCGGGTCGGGTTGTGACACATTTATCTATTAGTGTCGAAGCTATATTCAAGTGAATGTGCATAAATGTCTTCATCATGAAGCAAGTTACACTACATGCAATTTCAACAATCAAAGATTCCTCACTAGATTTGGCGTAATCCTAAAAGTCGAGGTAAATTTAAGCTCATGAGCTTCAACATGTCAAATTGAAGAAGCATAAGTTCATCTGCAACTCAAGTTTAGGACTCAAGCAGGTCCTAAAGATCAAACTTAACAAGCTGACATATGACCAAGTTGCTGACAACTCTCCTCACTCAACAAGCCACAGGAAATGATATAAGTGAAAAAGCCTCTGCTTTGTCCATCTAATGACAATAAGTGCCTTACCAAAGCTTATTAAGCTTGATGAGTTAAGCGATCAAGTATTGGGATTCTCTCAACTAATCGATGAATCAGAAGTTTTTTATTTCATTCAGGTAGATGTTGTGCTTTAAGCCATGATCCCTGAATAGATTCAGTTAGCATAAGATTTTTTTTGTTATCAAGACCGGGTTACTTATATTTATTTGTGTTGACATTGAGCTTTAAGACAAGATTCCTAAATATATTTTATATTTTATCATTTGAGTTGATAACATATCTAAAGCGAGATTCCCAAATGAAAGCATTAGATTTTTATTTGCTATCAAGGCAGGGGTTACTTATATTTATTTGTATTGACATCGAGCTTTAAGCCGAGATTCCGAAATATATTTTATATTTTATCATTTTGGTTGATATCGTATCTAAAGCGAGATTCCTAAATGAAATTTTTAACATATCGATGTCAAGGCTATACTCAATCAAGTAAGAAAAAATGAATTTATTTTCAAACAAAGTACAAACAAGATAATTTTAAAAATTAGAAGTTCATATCTTGTACTTGTCACAATTCGGAAAGTCAAATGAGTGAAATTTGTGTTCGTGATCTTCAATATGTTGAGTTGAAGAAGCTCAAGTTTGTCTATAGCTCAAGTCTAAGAATGAAGCGGGTCCTGAAGGTCAGCTCAACAAACTCAAATATGATTGAGTTGCTGACAAATCTCCTCACTAAACAAGCCATAAAAATCATCGTAGTGAAAAAATTTCCTCTTTATCCATTTAATGCAATAGATGCTTTACCCAAGCTTATTCAGGTTGATGAGTGAAGTGATCGAGTCCCAAGATTCTCTCAACTGGTCGACGAACCAAGGCAAAATCAAAGATATCGTATTGCCTAAGAAAGAATCAAGCTGATCATGATGTCATCAAGTTCAAATGTCAACTTTCTTCATAAGGTCAACAACGGACTTTAAGCTGAGATCCCCATATATATTCAACTAGCAACAAGCTTTCCCTTATTATTAAGATAGGTAGGTAACTTATTTTATTTTGGATTGGCATCAAACATTGAGTCGAGATCCCAAAAAATAATTCTCACATTTTATTTGGGTTGATATTGAGCTTCAAATCGAGATATCCAAATAATATATTATATTTTGTCATTTGGGTTGACATCATGTCTGATCTGAGATCCCTAGTTGAATCTTTAACACAACAATGTTAAAACTATAATCAAACAATTGAGCAAAAATGTACATATCTTTAAGCAAACTACATATAAGATGATTCAAAATTCAAAGATTAATCGTTCAAACTTGTCATAATCTTGGAACTCAAGTGAAAAGCCAAGTTGACATCTTTAACACAACAATGTTAAAGCTACAATTAAGAGCAAAAATGTACATATCTTTAAGCAAATTGCATACAAGATAATTCAAAATATAAAGATTAATCTTTCAAACTTGTCATAATCTTCAAAGTCAAGTGAAAAAATTTTGAGCTCGTGAACTTCAACCTATAAAGTGAAAAAGTGCAACTTGGCCTACAATTTTAGTTTATAACTCAAGCAGGACTTGAAAGTTAGGCTCCACAAGCCCAATTAGGATCGAATTGCTAAAAATTATCTTCACTCAACAAGCTACAAAATCAGCCGTAGTAAAGAAGTCCCTGTTTTGTCAATTTAATGACAATATTTGTCCTATCAAAGCTGATAAATAAAGTGATCCAAGTCTAGAGGTTCTCTAAACTGATTGAATAAGTAAAGAAAAACCAAATAAATGACCCCCACGCCTCGCATGTGGAGTGCTTATCAAATTCAAGGTAGCAAGATATGTTTTTTATCATTCCTCACTCCCTAGCAAGTCAATAGTAACTAATTGATGGATATCTTCAATTCCTGCTCGACAAGGGGTCATCAAATGTAAGCTAATGGGAGTCGATTTCCATAGGTCCTCAATCTCCATTACAAATTATTATGCAATCTTCATTGAAAGACGAGTCATCAAATGCAAGCAAGCAAAAATCAACTCTAATTATTTCGTACTCTCCCTTACAAGTTATTATGCAAACCTATCTTTAAAAAATAACGCAAGTCTAAGGAGATTTTATAAGGTCATTTTGGAAACTCTCTTGCAATACAAGAAATGCAATTCTAACCAACCATAAAATCTCCCAGACGAGCATTTAATTTAGTTATTTGGGTCAACATTATGCTCAATGTCGAGATGCTCAAATTCGTTTGATCAAATAAGTGTCCCCTCTTTTTAAAGGTGGAAATAAATTTATGGTTGAGTTCACCAACAATAACGGTTGACATTATGCCTAACATCAAGATCTTATTCCTTTTGGGTAGACATCGTGCTTCAATGTTGAAATTAACAAATAATTGCTTAAGAATTTTTCTAGCAAGCAAATATATGCATGATAAAATTTAGAAAGTTAATATTTTTCTCTTTGACCAATCAAGATTTTGAAGGTGCAACTAAAAATAGTTCGATATTTGTAAGTTTTAATGATTTAAGTTAGAAATATGCAAGTTTTACCACAGCTTAAGTTTGTGGCTCAAGTGGGCCAAAAAGAATAGATTATGGCCGAGTCACTGACAATTATTTTTCATTAACAAGTCATAAAAAAGAACGTAGTAAAGGAGCAAGCTCTTCTTACTCAACAAGTCATAAAAATGGTTGCAGTAGTAGAGCCTCAATCTTGTTAGCCTAATGATGTAGTTGTCTAGCATCCAAAATTATCCAATTTGATGAGTTTAAGTGATCCAAATCAAGGAGATTTCTTACATAATTGATAGATAAAAGCTAAATTAAAAAGATAATCTACACTCAAAAAGTAAATGAGCCCTCAAGATAAAACAATCCTACCTATACAAATTCTAAGACCTTCTGATATAATAAAGGAACTTTCAAGTCTATAAGCTTAAGTCTCCCACTCTAGGGCTCAAACACATCCTGAAGGCCAGACTCAACAAACCCAAAAATGATTGAGTCACTAAAAATTTTTTTTACTCAACAAGCCATAAAAACGACCATAGAGAAGCAACTCATGTTTTGGTAATTTGATAACAAAGACTGTCAAGTTTCAAGCTTATTCAACTTGGTAAGTTCAAACAAACTAGATCAAAAAGATTTTCTTGATTGGTCAAAAGGTCAAGAAAACTAGTAGAATGATTATCGCTAAAAAAAGCATCAAGCTGAGCTTAATGTTATATTTAACTTAAGCATATCCAAACTTCTTTCAAAAAAGTCTAATCAAACATAAGACACGGACTGGAATAATTCTATTCTTCAACAAGTCCCCCAAAGCACAAAAATAAGATCGAATGTATGCTCACTCACCTGACAAATCCGTAGAGATAATTCAGGTCAATTCCTTCAATAAGTTTGTTAAAGCATAACACTAGGACCGAAGGTATGCTCACTCACCTGATAAGTTTGTAGAAATAATTCAAGTCAATTTCTTCATCAAATCTGTTAAAACACAAAATCAAGATAGATGAAACTAGGACAAAAGGAGCTATGAAGTTTCAAAATATTGAAATAAAAACTTCAAACAAGTCGGTCAAAGCAGAAATTATAGGGTAGAAGAAATTATCCCAAGGTTCATATAAAGTTCGAGGCTAAACTAAAGGAAAATCAACCGACAACAAATATGATAAAGCACCAATCACATGACTACCATACTTTTCATCATCGACCTAATACAAGGCTGCGAACTAGGTCACATACATGCATTTTTCAACAAGAAATCTAATACAACTTCAAAAACAAAATGGGGAAGAAAAAGAAATAAAATGGAGAGCTTTGATTATAAAATGATAAAAGAGGTATGTTGACCTCAATTTTCGTGAGAT